>JAOTQE010075541.1:0-16344 GCA_025631205.1 Nesometra sesokonis
TATCGTGCATCAAAATGTATTTCAATCTTCATTTTAGTTCAATTCTCTGTATTTTGACACCAATATCAACCATGTAAAATATCAGATTCCTGTGATACAATTATTGGTCATTTTAGCAAAGGTCAATGACCTTTGACCTTGTAAAAAACACTTTCCCCACCCTCTACACCACCTAACTTTTTTTTGGTAAATTTTGACACCAATACCTACTCAAATCAGTTGAAAAACCTTTTCATAGAATTTTTTCACAGATTGGCTAAAAATATAGCTAAATTTAGGTTACTATCATAATAATCTTGATAGAATGTATTTGCCTTTATTCATGCACTTATTTAAAAACATGTATATCATTATTACAAATGGTGGCCCACAGGCCAAATTGCTTGTAATATTACAACAAAATGTTATATAAAAGCATTACAATAAAAATTTATAAAAATATTACAATAAAAAACTACATGGTATAAAAAAAATGTGCTACGACAAATGAAAATTGAACCCTGAATAACACCAATTGGAGGGAGGGTGGAACACTCAATTTACAATTTACCAGGTGTATAAGTTAAATTTATGAAATATTGAGTAATCAAATATGTTTTTTTTTGTGAGAAAATGCGTAACTTATTATCACTGTATAGGTTTCTGCTGTGGCTTTGATACCGAGTGTGTGGCCGGGGCGGATGGATGAGACCAAAAGGATGTGATTTTCAGGTCAAACCACTGGCAAATTTTAGATAATGTGCCACCTTCCTCTCTGAGAGTAAATCAAAGTTACAATGGCCTAGAACAGGAATAGCACATGGAATATTGCTGTCATCATTATTGGATCACAGCAATATGGCTTTTTGTTATACCTTGACACTTGTTGGTTATTTTTTTTTCTTTGCTATTTTGTTTTCCTTCATTTGTATTGTTTAAATGTTTTTTGCCAAAAGGAATAAAATAAATAAATAAAATAAAATATTAATTTAATTTTTTTCCAGTATAATACAACATGCCATTTTTCAATGTTTGGTTGCCCTGAGATGTCATTCAAGTGATTTCACCAACACTGCTTAAAGGTGCATCCTTAGTTTTATAGCTTTTTAAAACCTAAGATTTATGTTACCTCAGTTGATTTTGGGATACCAGAGCATCTTTTTGTCTGAATAAATAATGAAAATCTAGTTATTTTCTTTTACACTAATTACAAGATGATATAAAATGAATGATAAATGAAGGGAAAGTGGGTAATAAAAAAAACAAATGGAAAGGTTTAGAGTAAGGTAAGCATCAACAGAAAAAGACAACAATGAAATAAAAAAGAATAAACAACACATGTGAGATGACACAATACATATAACTATAACACAGACAAGTCAATTAAATTTGGACCAAATTAATGATATATACCTTTATAATTATTTTTGCAAATTTTGTTATGGAATATTGAGTAATCAAATATATGTTTTTTTTTGTGAGAAAATGCGTAACTTATTATCACTGCATAGGTTTCTGCTGTGGCTTTGATACCGAGTGTGTGGCCGGGGCGGATGGATGAGACCAAAAGGATGTGATTTTCAGGTCAAACCACAGCAATACTGCTTTTTGTTATACCTTGACACTTGTTGATTATTTTTCTGGTCTGTGCTATTTTGTTTTCGTTCATTTGTATTGTTTAAATATTTTTTGCCAAAAAGAATAAAAAAAACAAAATGAAATATAAAAAAGTAGAGTAAGGTCAGCATCAACAGAAAAAGACAACAATGAAATAAAAAAAGAATAAACAACAACACATGGGAGATGACAACATAACTATAACACAGACAAGTCAATTAAATTTGGACCAAATTAATGATATATACCTTTATATCTTTATAATTATCTTTGCAAATTTTGTTAATTTCAGCATCAAATAACACAGCAGGATTAAAGGCTCTCCTAAAAAAGAAAATAACAACAACTGATTCATAATCGAATTCGAAAAACAACACCACATTCACAATCAACCTGGAGGAATAATAAACAGGAATTAATGAATGGATTTCCGCACTTAGACCCCATAAAAAAAGTGTATCACCCTACCAAATATAAAAACCGAGGGCGGGAGCTTTTTTTTAAACAGACCCTAGGATGTTTTAGTGATTTCACGTTTGGCCAGATCGTCCATAATTATTTTAGACTCACGAAAAATACGACGGCCATATTTTGTGTACATCATTGTGTGAGCTCGAGAATTGTTTATTTAATCGTTTGAAAAGTAAAATGAGTAAAAAAAAGCGCAAACATCGGGATTTCCCCAAAAGTGATGACCGTGGGGTGATAAACTAATAATTTTTTTTATGGGGCCTTATCATAGAAAATGCATTACCATTTTTTGATAATTTTGGTAATTTTTAACACATCACTTCAAACTTAGTGTCAAATGTGAACAAATTTGAATACACTGAGGTGAGGAGATTTATGGTCCAAGGTTTGATGCTGGTTTGTGGTTTAGTATTGGTATTTTATCAATGTAGACTTGATGGTTTCAGGAAAGTTTACAATTCTGCAATTACTCTTAGAAAAATGAGTATTTGTAGCAGCCCGTGTTAGCTGTTAGAATGTTGTGACAATGTGAGAAACACTTGCATTAAAATGGCAACTACAGTAGTAACTTTTATAAAAATCAGGTCTTTCAAACTTATCAAAGTTTTTTCTTTATTACTTACCAATTTTTATATACAGGTTTAAAAGCATAATCAAGTAAATGACCCGAGACAGATGTCATTGTCATGGAGCTGTGCTGATTCAAAATGTTCATCTCAAATTCATAGATCTTGTTGAACTTTGAAAAACCTTCTCGCTGTTTAAACAAAAAACAGAAACTAATTAGTTTCATGTTGGTCTGTGGGTTGTTGTTGGTCTGTAGTTTGGTGTTGGTCTATGGTTTGGTGTTGGTCTGTGGTTTGGTGTTGGTCTATGGTTTGGTGTTGGTCTGTAGTTTAGAAAATGTTCATCTCAAATTCATTGATCTTGTTGAACTTTGAAAATCCTTCTTGCTGTTTAAACAAAAAACAGAAACTAATTTGTTTCATGTTGGTCTGTGGGTTGTTGTTGGTCTGTGGTTTGGTGTTGGTCTATGGTTTGGTGTTGGTCTGCGGGTTTTGTGTTTGTCTGTGGTTTGGTGTTGGTCTATGGTTTGGTGTTGGTCTGTAGTTTGGTGTTGGTCTATGGTTTGGTGTTGGTCTATGGTTTAGTGTTGGTCTGTGGGTTGTTGTTGGTCTATGGTTTGGTGTTGGTCTATGGTTTGGTGTTGGTCTGTGGTTTGGTGTTGGTCTGCGGGTTTTGTGTTTGTCTGTGGTTTGGTGTTGGTCTGTGGTTTTTATTGTTGGCTGTGGTTTGGTGTTGGTCTGTAGTTTAGTGTTGGTCTGTGGTTTGGTGTTGGTCTGTTCAAAATGTTCATCTCAAATTCATAGATCTTTTTGAACTTTGAAAATCCTTCTTGCTGTTTAAACAAAAATCAGAAACTACTTAATTTATGCACATATTAATTGCAATAGAGGCTCCAGGGACTCAGGCCAATTGCTGGAATTAAGCCATGTATGTTCTGATTATTTTGTCTATTTTTTAATTTTTACACGAGGATGTTACAGGGATCCAGACCATAGCTTTTCCATAGAACTTGGCTTGGACTGAGCAAGGGATGTCAATATTTTTAAAAGTGGGGAGTGCCTTTTGGGGAAAAAAGACAGAACCTACCAACTCCAGTGGGGTAGATCTAGTGTAAGGGGTGGGTGTGCACTTTCCCCTACCCGAGTGGGCTTCCTTCCCGGTTTTCATTTTGGCAGGCAAAAAAAATTTTTCTGTCTTTTGATGTATGCTTGATTAACATACAGCCCTATACTTTTATTTATTTTTTTTTGGGGGGGGGGGGTCTGGAGGGATCGTACCCTATGCACCTCCTGGTGATGCCAATCGTTGTGTCCCTGTATAGTTGAGGGACTGCTAATCTTTCCCTGGGGATGTAGCAGAGATTTTGGCACCAGATGTATGGTACACGAAAAGGTTCCAACACAGGGGAATTTGCCAAAAATTGTGTTTCCCAGGGGCAGTTCCAGGATCCGCCGAAAGGGGGCGCACTTTTAAATTCCGGGTGGGCGTGATTCTTAAGTTTTTCCGGATGAGCAAAAGAAAAAAAAAGGTCACTTCCCCTATTTTGGTGCTCTGGTGCCAAATTTTGGTTTTTGTTGTAAATTTTAGACCTGGCGGTCCTAATATAAGTGGGGGCACAACTAAGTTTTGACGATAATAGGGGGAGCACGGCGGTTGCGCCCCCCCCCCCCCCACCAAAAAAAAAAATCCTCCCCTGTTTCCTACAGTATTAAATAAAGAGAATATTTTCATGAGTTTAAAGATTGATTTGGTTTTGCCTCATTAAATGGAAGCAGTGGATCTTGTAACGGATGGAAATATTATTCCATGCAACAAACACAAACATCTACTGTCCTGGTAAACTTAATTGGTTTTTACAAAATTGAAATAGAAACTCACTACTGCAATCTTGAATTTTAAGGATTTTGGCCATCACGGAGCAGAAAAATTATAAGCAGTAATGTTATTATTTATTATTTTTAAATATAATTTGAAATCTACAACTTTATTCCTGTGGTCTTAACTTTTAACAATTTAATTTTGCAAAGTGCTTAAATTTACGGCAGTCTCTAGTGGTTAAGGTATAGGGAGAGTTATTTTCAAGGTTAGGGTCAAGCCTGATCCACCAGTGAGCTGGAATTTGAAACATTTCACGTAAATATAGACCCACAGCCTAATTTTAAAATTTCACATTGTACTAACCCTGCGAAATCTTCCGCCAGACATAATTTCTGATAAGCATTTTGCAGCATCATTTTTCTCTGCAACATTTAAAATTCTGGGCATCCTGGCAGGCTTGTTTGTTGACGATTTATAACGCAGACCTAGGCCTATAAGATTTACTGATGATGACGGGACCGCAATTGCTTCAGTCCGCCTTACAAAATTGAATGAGTGTCCTAACCACAGCCTAGAAAATACTACTCCAAAAAGACACATAGAAAATACATTCACAAACAAACCACAATATCGCACATATATGCTATATTAATTTGAGACAATTTAAAACTTTCAAATCAAATAGAAAAATCAAGAAAACTTCCAAATGTTGAGGTAAATAGTAACACATTTTAAAGTTTATTTTGCTTTCGCGGTTGTTAGACTCGTTTGACCAGCGCGAGACGACGACCGATCCATATGACGTCTAATTTTTATTTTCAAAAGAGGGCAGCAAATACAAAACATAAGTCATCTGGTTTGGAGCTGTCATTTATTTCTTCAAAATAAGAATATTTTTGTTAATGAAAAGCAAATATTCAGTTTCAGTCGATATTGAAAATTCATATGTCGTTTGCGAGGTAATTTCAGTTAATTGGGTACACATTTTCAATTTAAAATCGAATACTAGCCTAGGCCAACAAGTAAACCCTGTAACCACATGGCAGCCGCCCTCAGCTCAGCAGTCTTTCTGACCTGACTCTCCCGGCCTAAGCCTACTAAGCTAGGCCTACATAATGTGTCAATTTGTCGGTGTATTTATTTTAAATTATTTTAACAGTACAGTATTATTTGTATATATTATTATGTGTATAAATTAAATAATTTAAGCAGGCATACTTTGTTAGCTTTACTTGGCCAAAATTATATTCTTTAAAAAAATAAGTTTGTCGCCCTCTCTAGTTTAGGTTGCATTTTGTAATTTTTCCTATGTGATACATTTTATAATAAATATTTTTTTTGTAGATTAAAAACACTTCTCAGATGTTTTCAAAATGGTCCTGGACGGAACATGACACCTCGACATCGAAGCAATCTAAACAGTTTAAACACAAGACCTTTACTTACATCAGCAAACAATTTTAGCCAAAAAACACCAGAAGATGAAGACGTGAATAAGCCATTAGTTTACACCAAAAGCAAGGCCGCTGCAATGTCTGTTGACGTTTCATTTGGTTCAAAACATAAAAGACCTTTAAAGAAAGTGCTGCCTATTTCAATCATAGGTATTGGTTTGTTAATGTGGGTGTTCACACGCGAAGAGACTGACATTGATAGAATATTGAGTGCTGATCTTAAGGATAACATGCCAGGGTTGTTTGAGAACAATGAAGCTAAGGATGTACCGCTACAAGAGGGGCAGGCTGAAGAGGGGGCAGTAGATGGTACCAGGTAGTTGGCAAGAAGTAAAGGGCTTGCAGAGTCACTTGTTGGACATCTCAGCACAACCTAAAATCTGCACTGTAGATTATTGTCCAGCAGGCAACTGTTTAAAAGGCTCATTCATTCCAAAATCCACTCAAAAAAAATAAAATTTTCTTTAAAATTTACCCGTTTTATTAGACCCATACAAAATATTAGTTTATCACCCTACCAAAGCATGAAGACTGATGAGGGTGCAAGTTTTTTTTTAACTGACCCACTGATTTTTTAATGACCTTCAGGTGGGGCCTGATTGTCCATCATTATTTTAGACCGTCACAAATACGACTGCCATATAAACAAAACAACGCACATCAGTCTGCAGCGAACACCAATCGTTGTAAGCCTAGTTTTTGTGTACATCCTCGTTAGTGCAAAGAAATCTCTTCAGAATCGTTCATGTTAATTTATTTTAAGAAAATCCAAAGCATTTCAAGTGAATATGACAGAAAATACAATTGTTAGAAATAGTAAAATGAGTAAAAAAAAACAGGATATCTCCTTAAGTGATGCACGTGGGGTGATAAACTATTTTTTTATAGGGCCTTTTGTCTAAAACAATAAACATGATTAGTAACCTGCATTTTTTTTAGTTTTTTTTTTTTTTTCAATAATTTTCTAACTCTTATAATTCTCTGTGGCCAACGTAATAGATTGTAGATCGTAACCATGCAGGTATTAGTGAGGTTTCGCAAACTTACGAAATACGAAAACGGATATGTCACACTCCAATTTTTGGAAGTTCCTAAATGTGTTCAAAAATATATCAAATTTTCTACCTATGAATTGTTGATGATCGTCATAAAATACTGACCAACTGTGACAGATATAGGTGTTGTATTCACGTAAATGTATGACGTTCCCATTTTCGTATTCCGTAAATCTGCGAAACCTCACTATTGTCCGGGCTATTTTTGTCCACAGTAAGCACTGTTTTTTCTGAGCCACACTTGCGTACTTGGTTGGTCATGGTTACTAGGTTTGACTCTTCACATAAAGGTAATAAAGATTCATCCACTTTATTTGTTAGGAACCACCCAAAAATAATTCAGATCTTATTTTGCATTTTATTTACAGTACAATATTTGGAAGTACTGTAATAAAATGTCATAAATGGTAGATCGGTATTATATTACAGTATACCTGTTAACTGCATTATGCGTGATTCTCGCGTATTGGAGCATATTTTTGACGTCTCGCGCATAATTAAATTTATCTCACGCATTAGCTGAATTCTAACTCTTAATCAGTAATTTCAATAGTTTTTCTTACGTATGACAGAAAATACAGCAAAATACGGTAAAAACCGCCTCCAAAACAGCAATAATTTGGGCAGAAACGGCCCAAAAATGGTCATATGGGTTTTTTTTTTGCTTGTCAGATCGAAATGGGAGAAATGTGGCCCAGATAGTGGTGGCGGGGTTTGTCTCGCACATTGGAGCCAAAAAAGTTGGCTAACTCGAATCCAAAGTGGCATTGAAAAAAATTTGATTGACTTGAGATTGTTAATGGAAAACACCAAAATGGCATAAAAAATAAATGACTTATTATAATTTAACTTAGGTAAAGTCGACTTAGGCAAGTTTAACTGTATTATAGCTGTTTTAAAATAACAGTAAATTATGGTTTGTTAATAATAATAATATGTGAAATTTATATAGCGCTTATTGCCAAGGCCTCTAAGCGCTTCACAATTATTACCCCCAGTCATTGGAACAAACACCTATGAAATACAATCCATTCCATAATGTTGCAGCCGTAATCAGCGCATATGGCATTTGTACCTCCCAGGTGGAGAGAGGCAACGTGGATAAAGTTTCTTGCCTAAGAACACAACGGCTGACTGAGTGAGATTGGAAGCCCGAAACGCCACCGCTGCGCCAACTGCTTCCACACGTTAAAACTATCTGTCTTTCTATCATAAAAAAATGGTACACAGTTAAACTTGCCTAACTCAAATCCAAAGTGGCATTGAAAAAAATTTGACTTAGATATTATTTAGTGGAAAACGCATGAAAATGGTGCGAAAAATGAATTTGACTTAGGCAAGTTTAACTGTATATTTATAAATCTGAACATACTCGGCGGCGGATCCAGGATTGTGATATAAGAGGGCCTTAAATCCGGATTTTGGTTTTGACAAAAAAAAAACAACCACCTTGCAATAACAGGTCCGCTTTGTTCTCTTAGGGGAGTCTATAAGCCGCCGTGTATCGGTTTTCACTAGTGCCGCCAGTTGTCGTTTATTAAGCCAAACTTTTTTTTTCGGGTCAATTTTAGGGGGGGGGGGGGCTGTCACTGGGGGGTGTGTCCCCTCCATCCCCACTTCTGCCGCCCTTAATGGCGAGACTTAAAATTCTGCAAGCCCTGATACCGGTAGTCAAGGAGGAAGGAACCATGTGAAGTAGTCGAGATAACTTGCAATAAAAACTTTATACAAAGGGAAGAGTAATTGTACTGGTATTTTTGTTTTGTACTTGAGGTCACACTAAACACCATACACTGCAAAGATCTACCAGTAGGAAACAGAAACATGCAGTACTGTAGAACCTCAATTTTGCATACTATAAGGGACCAGAAGGGGTATGTAAATCCGCAACGTTGATGCCAGCAGAGGGCCTGGGCCCCAGTCAATTAACCATCATCGTCGGGGAAAAGCAAACTAAAATGGTTTACTGTAATTCACCCCAAAACTGAAAACACTAAGACAAAAATAGGTAAAAAACAGGGAAATATATTTTTTTTGCTCATCAAAACCAAACTGGCAAATCGTAATCGTTATTAGTAACGCTGGGTTTAAAATTCATAAAAATAGGGCCATGCCTAACAAACAAGGTACCAAAACATGAAAAATGGAGAAAAGTTCTTTTTGCTTGCCAGATCAAATCTGAGAGCCACACCCACCTGGGCACTACAGTATACCCACCCACACCTGGTTTATAACTGTAGTGGCACCAGGATTTGCCCGACTGGGCTATGGCCCCTACGGGGGAAAACCTCAGGAGATCTGGGTGGTCGTGGTTGCCAGTTTGGTTTTGATGAGCAAAAAAAAATTAAACGTTATTTCCTTTTTTGGCCAACTACTACAGTACATAAAGGGGAAAGCAGGATGGCAGCCTATTTCCAATCAGGCGGGCACGTTTCCCCGTGTAAATTTATATAATCAAGGGTGTTCAGACACAGAAAATCTGCATTGGAATTTGCAAACTGATTGTATTATTACAAAACACTAATTTGCTACACATGTGCAGCAAATCTGTAGCACACATCTTTCTTTTATGAAGTTGAGAATTAATTCCCAGCGTCTACCTGTGCATGTGAACACCTTAACTAATATACTAGTATGAAGCTGTACAGTACCACCCAAAGCTAGTTTGCCATTACAGTAAAACCTCGATTTTACATACCTCAATTTTATGAACCCTCAATTTTACATACTATACCCTTAAAATTCATTAAAAATGGTCATATATTGAGCATTAAATATAGATTTAATATATTAACAATCTTTATATTATAATTTAGTGTGTAAATGTAATAACTAATGAATAAACCTCAATTAAAGGTCATAACTCAATTTTACAAACCCTCGTTTTTACATACCCTTCTGGTCCCGTACAGTATGTAAAATCGAGGTTCTACTGTAATAAAGCACCGTCATGTTAAATTCACAGTGGAGCACAATTCCGAAGGCCACGAGTAATTTCATGCAATGGTGGTATGTTTGCCAACATTTTTGTGCTATTTTAGATTTGAGGGGTTAAGCTTAACTGCATAGCTGTACTGGAGGGCTCGATTTTTTACTAGCCCAGTGTACAATGGCTAGTGAAAACAGCACTGGGCTAGTGAATTTTCGTTTTTACTAGCCCAGTTGTCTAGTTAATACACGTGTCACGCAGTCACTTTTACACGTAGTTAAATACCACAGACATGGGCTATTTGAATTGCTTGTGGGCTAGTGAAATGTAAAGTCAACTTGCCCAGTGGACTAGGTCAAAATAAAGAAATCGAGGCCTGTACTGTACATTTAAATACTGTATCCACTTCCAACAAAAATACACTTCACACCAATTAATTTTTTACATTTATTTACTGGTAGTTTCAGCTTCAATGGATTGCACATCAAGTGCCTTATAGATGGAACTTAACGCCAGTACTGTTTTATCATATCCTATGTAAAATAAGTTAACGATGTTATTCAAAAGTGATTTGTGAATTAACAGACCTTGGGTTAGAAAATCTAGAGACAACGGTTTTAAATTTACAAAATGTTCATTTCTAAAATATATGGATCGGACTAACTATATTACACCAAAACTACTGTGGAAATATGACTATCCATGCAAAGGTTTAAAATTATATAATAAAACGCTTATAAGACAAGAAATTGCGACAATAAAAAAAATTCACAATTATGCTGTAATCCAAAGCGCGTTCGCTGGTACCGGCTAGCAGAACTGCTTACAAATCTCTATTTTGGTCTTCTGAGCGCGACAATTACCACATCAAAATTCTGTACAGGTTTTACTTTTAATATCAAAATGTTTATTGAGGTCAATTGGTTTGCAGCAATGTTATCCTCTTATGCTCGTTCACCACGGATTCGCCTAGCCAGTTGTATGTCCTTGGGCATGATCGTAACACGTTTGGCGTGAATTGCGCACAAGTTAGTGTCCTCAAATAAACCGACCAAGTAAGCTTCACTTGCTTCCTGAAATTATAAAAGTAAAATGAATTAGGCAATTTGTTAATGAACTAAAAATTGTTGTCCGCTTGAATATATCCCGTGGACCAGGGATGTAATTATGCAGGGCAGAGGTGGGCGGGGCCACCAACCCTAAAAATTTTCCACTCACCCTTAAGCATATTTTAAGACCTTCCACCAACCCTTAGCCTATGAAAAAGGCAAAAAAAAATTCTTGGACAAATGACTTTCAACCATTTGGTGTTCAAATAAATGAAAAAAAAACACCCTACACATTGTATTTTTTATTTGTTTTTAGACATCATACCACCCACCTACACATTGTTGCCAGCCCACCCTTTAGATTTTTCTAGCCATCCCTGCCGTGGACTGAAGTTGTGCCCGCCAAAATTGCCCACCTGTAAAATATTTCAAGTTACAACGCGACACCAAGGTTATTCATCAAGTGGGAAAAACTTTATAAATTCATTGATCAAAAAATGTTAATTACCTGTAGGGCTCCGATTGCAGCACTCTGGAACCTCAAATCAGTTTTAAAATCCTGAGCAATTTCACGCACTAAACGCTGGAATGGCAATTTTCGGATGAGCAACTCCGTACTTTTTTGGTACCTTCTGATTTCTCTAAGAGCGACTGTTCCTGGTCTGTATCGATGTGGTTTCTTTACTCCTCCTGTGGACGGTGCGCTCTTCCTGGCAGCTTTCGTTGCCAACTGTTTTCGGGGAGCCTTTCCTCCAGTAGACTTACGGGCAGTTTGCTTTGTACGAGCCATTTTTCAAATCTGAAAACATTAAAAATGACAAAAAAAAAAATCAGTACAACTAAAATGAATAAAAAAAAATATATAAAAATTCGCCGTGTAAAAAAGGATCTCATGTAAACTTTGGTAGGATTAGCCGGGGTACCGATTAGGCCTGGCCAGGCCAGACCTTAGCTAAAACTTCAGGCTAACCTTGCATACCGAACACAAACCATCCATGCACAAACCAACCAACGGCGGGCAACTCACAATGAATTACCGAATGACCGTTAGATGAACTGAAAGCGCGCCACGCGGCTTGAACATTATTTATTCGGCCTGTCAGTTTCGTTGTCCCTTTTTTAAACAACGGTATAAAACAAACGCTTTTAAATACAGAATACGGCTTGTAAATAAATTATAAACACAAAGTAAGTAGAACAAAAATGTTAATATCCAAAAAAGGCTACAGAAACTTTAAAGAAAATGTATTTTATTACAGTTCCCAACGCTTTTTCAACGTACCTTTTACGCTTACAATCAACACTTCCTACTGAACAACTTATCTTCAAACAGGCAAAATGAACGGGAAAAAATGCCGATATATATAGCTTGATTACGTCACACACCTGGCGCAATTTGCGATTCATGAATAACTCATGATTACTTATATTGTAGGCGGTGTTATTAAAACGTTCTTATCTGATTGGTTAGTAAAAGTCGATTGTGATTGGCTGTTTGTGCGTACTGTCTGAAGCCAATTTAGTGCTCAAGCTCAAGAATAGGAAAATCAATGTTATAGAAAAACGTCCTATTCTTTACCATTGAATCTTCAGGATTTGACTGTTCGTTGGAAATTTATTTAACCTTCAACAACAATAGAGGGCTTCATATATAAATCTGTCAGAGCTCAACTTACTGAAATTTGTGTATAATTCATAATGTAATACTTTTTACTAATTAAAAACAACAGGGCTTCTAAGTTTATTCCAGGATTAGCCTGGGGTCTCCAAAATAATTTCGCTTGATCTACTGGGTTCAAGGAATACCCACATTTCTCCAGAAATTTGAATTTTTCATGTTCATATCTCCAGGATTTTCAGTATTTTAGTAATACAAAATGTGTAGGGTTTTTTTTTCATTTATTTGAACACCAAATGGTTGAAAGTTCTTTGTCAAGAATTGTACCAAAATATAGCAACAATATTATTAATAGTAAACCTCTGTTATTTGTAACAATTAAAGCATCGTTATTTTATTTCTCTTTTAGATACCTTATTAGGCCTGGACCCCGAAATTAAAAATGCAGACAAAAATCTCCAGGGATTTTTTTTAAACTGATACAAAATCAGCCTACAATTTTGTTCCAAAAGGTATCTTTTTTACTTTTATTAACATATAAAAGGGAACAAATAGTCTTCATAATTAATTAAGGTATAATTTATATTGAAATACCTTTTTTTTACTTTCTTGTACTAGGCTATGCTTCAAAACTAATTTAGTTGTAATTTATCTTTTTTTGTTAATATATTTTCTGGATTTCCTGTTTTTTTTTTAATGTGACCATTAGCAGACTCAGACTTGTAAGACCACAGACTAAATTGTGGAAGCATTTGGCACAGCGGTTACGTTTCCGGACAATCAAGAGGTGGTTCGAGACTCACCCAGTCGGCTGTTTGTATTCTAGGTAAAACACAATTATCAGGAGCGGATCCAAGGGGGTCCGTTGGGCCCCCCCCCCCCTTTTGAAACCAAAAAATGTATTTTTTTGCACAATTTTGAATAAAATGGGCAACCACGCCCACCGGATCTGGAAGTGGGTCCCCCTTTCAGTGGATCCTGGATCCGCCCCTGCTTATCCACCTTGCCTCTCTCCACCCAGGAGTGTAAGTGGGAACATACCTGGAAGATACAAATGCCATATGCGCTGATTACGGCTGCAACATTATGGAATGGATCATGTATTCCATGTTTTCCAATGACTATAGGGTAATAATTGTGAAGTGTGTAGAGGACTTGGCAATAAGCGCTATATAAATGTGATTTGTTATTATTATTAAATGGCCATCTCGTAATGGTTAATTAAAAATTATATATACTTTTTTTGGGTCCAATGCGTGAGACAATCCCCGACACCACTATCTGGGCTACATCCTCTTCAATTTCGATCTGACAAGAAAAAAAAAAAAACAAAAACGTCACCTGACCATTTTTTGGCCGTTTCTACCCAAATTAGCGCTGTTTTGGGGGCGGTTTTTACCATATTTTGCTCTATTTTGTGTCATCGTGAGAAAAGCTATTGAGATAGATTGATTTATGCGTGAGACGTCAAAAATAGGCTCCAATGCGTGAGACTCAACGCATAATGCGTGAGAGTTGGCAGGTATAATATAACAGTCATACAAATTGATTTTCTGCATGAGATAGTGCAAAACAAAGTAGAAATGGCCCCATGCGTAAATGACGGTTGCTTGTCAGACTAAAATCGGAGAAAAAGTGACCTTGTAGGGCCTACCAGCATGGAGATGTATCACATATTGTCGCCGTGGCAGGTACATATTTGGGCCTATTTTGGAAAAATATTATTTTTTTTTAAATTTTGTGTGCATGGTATGCATATCATTTTATCTGTACCAAAGTCAGTTTTCATGGAGATCATTGACCTTAGGTGACTTTATGATTCTAGTCGAAATTTAAGATTGGTGATCCATGTTTCCATACATCGCTGGATTTAATTATCCTAAAATTAGTGTAAGTTTATAGTAGGCCTACAGAATTGTACAATCCCACCTGCCACCATTTGTTTCCTCGAAAGCGGTAGGCCAGAGAGGGCCAGGGCGTCTTACCGCACCTTACTCCGATGAGCAAAAAAATAAGAAAAAAGGGGGATCATTTCTCCCCGATTCCCGATATTCTGGGAATTTAGACTAAAACTGCGAATTTTGGTGCCTATTCCATACATATTTTTGTGTTTTTAGGTGGATTTCATACTTTCTTTGATGTACATTATTATTTTGCTATTACATTTCAAAAAGCGGTAGGATATTCCATGCAAAAGCGGTAGGAAGGTTGAAAAAGCGGTAGCCTACCGCCAAAATCGGTAGGGTTGGCAGGTATGCAATCACCACAGATCCTAGATCCTTGTAATAGAGGAGCTGTAACCCGTTTCACACAAAACTGTAAAATGGGAATATTGCGGTAATTTGCGAAACATGCCGGCTTTAGTGTGACGGGTACTTTCCCTTCAATGCACAGTGCTGGTAATCATTAGACCGCTACAGACCCCTAGCCACCCTGTTCACCACCTTTAGATCCGCCACTGCTAGACATACTGGTTTAGGTCGGATGTGTGTGAAAGAGTCCAATGCCGGCTTACACGGTGAAGCACACGAAAAAGTTGGAAGTATTGGTAAAAACAGTGCCAGGTCCTAATTAAGATGCCAATTTTACGTCTTCCCACTGGGCCCTTTCACACAGGAAACCAGTAACAGATTTAAGGGTTTTTTTTCTTTTTTTTTGCTTGTCAAAACAACCAAATCGGGATTTAAGCCCTACTAAATCACAATCCTGAAATATGACCTTCTGTGTGAAAGGGTTTAGTTATTGTAAACACTGCGGTACCATATTTCCAACCCGCACTCCTTGGCAGAATATTATTTTTTCCATACTGGGCCTATAAAAGTGCGCCATAGAGCATCTATACAGATTTTCTTTGCCCTAGGTGGGCCCGTGACCCACACCTATTGTTGCTGTTAAAATCTAATCCCACACCTGTTTGTCTAAATTCGCATAATTTCCCCCCCCCACCCCCCAATAACCATCTGTCGATCTCCGCTAGATCCGCCCCTGATCTCATCTTAAATTTTACTTTTAGAATCTGGATTTGATGATTTGCATATTGTGTTACAGACAACACAAACAATAAATGCAAAAATGTGAATATTTTTACAAAAATAATTTATTTGTTAATCAAAATATAAAAAACAATACTTGAATACAAAATACAGTTATTTTATACAAATGTCACATGTATAGTACTTCTCCACGAAAATTAACACATTGCAATCAATCAATCCATTCATTGAATAATTGAAAATTACTTAGGCCTATACCATGGAGGAATTCCTCCATGCTTATAATGTATATTCTCATGTCAACCTTCTCATTTACACACCCCTCAGGCTGAAAGTTCGTAAATGATGAAAACTGGTCAAGTAATGCCTCCAATACACTTTTGTATTTATTTTGTGCACCTGGTTGAAAAAAACATCGTTTAAATGAACTAAGAAGTAAAAATATATGAAAAGAAATATCAATGATAAATTATCAGATTATTACATCATTGGCCATTATTTTAATTGCGTCAGTAATAATGTTTGTAAAATAGAAGGTAAATGAGAAGTTTGTAAATGAGAAGGTCGACTACTAATATTAATAATATCAGTAATTATTTGAGGTCATAGATAGTTCAAAGCAAAATTAGCTAAGTTATGTCATTAACAAAATCATATGTATTTAAAACAATAAAAATACATGGTATGTAAATCAATGATTTCAATAAAACCCTTGATAAAAAAACCGTCATTGGATGCTGAAGTACTCTCTAATTTTCGACCTATTTCCAATCTACCATTTCTTGGTAAGGTCA
>JAOTQE010075563.1:0-16340 GCA_025631205.1 Nesometra sesokonis
GTTACATAAAATGGCGGCCATTTTGAATTTTGGCCGCCATCTTGAAAAATCGGAAGCGTTCAGGGTGGCTCCTAGGCTAAAATCAATTTATAGGTCCATCCGCAGCTCCATGACAAATTTGACGCTTTTGTCCGCCATGTAACGATTAAGTGGCTAAGGCACCCTACTATTAAGTTTTTTTTTCAGTTTTTCCCTTCTATTTACTTTTCATGCTCACATGGTTTCCTTATGGAGTAAAGTTCTTTATGCTTCAAATCATCCCCACAACTCGTTTTCTTTCAAAAGGACGTTTCCCTTTTCGCTCTTTCAATTACACTTTTCAAATCTCATCGCCTGTAAGATACACTAAACTACGAACAACACGTTTTATAAAGTACGTCCAGGTCACATTGCAAAGGCGTATCCTACTACTGTATGTACGTATGTGATGCACCGGTTTTCAATATTAGTCAAATATCAACCGGAGATGTAGATTATTTCCAGTTATATAATGAGTAACAGTATAATGGTACCATAATGATAATGTTGGAGATTTGTAAATCAACACATTTGGTCTCTTAACGCTTGTTACTGTAAATTATCATTTTGCTAATTAGTTTGTTTTGATCTATTCTACTAGACGTTCCTAGCCTTATTTTATTTCTTCATTCTTTCTAATTTGAATAGGTCTATTATTTTTTTACATCATCCAGCAGGTTTTGCTTAATATGATTGAAAGTTCCTTTTATTTTATTTTATTTTTTCTTTTTGTTTTCTGTTCTGCCAAGTGCTCAGTTAGTGATGTTTCTACTGCATTTATTTATAATTTAAACCAGTTTTTACAATTTTCAACAACCTATAATTTATTTACCAGGTTTATTTTGCTATTTTAATAGTGCGCAAAAGTTCAATTAAAAAAAGTGTACATTTTAATTATTTTATTGACTTCGATTTTTGAAGCTTCGTATAATTAAAGAAAATAGGCCTTACGAGTTGGTATAATTTGGAAAAAATGAATTGAATTGAATTGACCCAGTTAAAGCGATGTACATAAACATTACCCTAGTTAGTTATATAACGTATTTGTATAGACCTATAATGCTGCTAAATGTTTTACCATGCATATCAATAGAAATACTCCTTTTACACAACTCTGTAAAAGCATAGTCTCCCACTGTGTAAATTAGGCCTATTATCTGCGTTCAAATACTTGAATAAATTGTAACTCCATATTTTTCCAAAACCAATAATTGCCAAAACAATTTTTACACAAAAAGAAATGTTTTTATTTGTTTAAATTATACTATAGGCCTTGCATATGACTTACTGTACCAGTATTTTAATTTTGCTCATTTCTAAAACACAAACATTATAGGCCTATTTATCAATTATCAAAGCCTCTATATACTGCAGTTGTATAGCATAAACTCATGATCTATCCTTAATTATTAAAAGTTATACACCTAATTACAAAAATGTCAGGGCTTCGACGTATCATGAGTTTCAGAAAATGCCATGCTAGAAATTGGAAAAAGTAGAGAAAATAATAATAGAAGCTACAAAAAATCAACTTGGGTTCGTCTTCTTGTTATAATCTTGCAGATATTTTGAAATCAATCAGGCTTAGGCCTATAGGATTTAAAATCATCGTCAAAATCTTTCCAAAATCACAACAAAATCAGCAATAGCAGCCGCATCGAACCAGAGTAAAACAATATAGCTTCTGCAGAGCTTTGCTCTTGGGAGGTTATAAACAGGGTAGTTAATACAAAACCCTAGAATTAAACAATTCCGCTGCAAAATGTTCAGTTGCTGACGTTTCCTGCAGAGATATAAATAAAAATCGTATAATATCATCGACTTTGATGAACTCGCCTGGTGACGTTCTAATATGATAGTGCATCCGGTGATTATGAGGTGCACCTAAATGTAAATACGGTTTAGATTAAGTCATGAGACTTTATCCGGCGGAAAATAAATTGGCTAATGTACTGTTATTAGTTGTCGATATGTAGTCATATCAAAGTGCAAAGTTAATCAGCAATATTTGTCTTCCAGCAAAAAAAAAGAAAAAAATCCACTTTCTTTCATCAGACTCTGTATATACAAAGGAGCCGTATGGTCAATCGAAGACATTGGTCGTGAAGGACAGCAAAATCAACATCACAGATTCAAGACCCGCTCGTATCTGGTTTTGGTGGCGGAGCTAACCTTTAAATAAGAAGTATGAATCGTATTCTCAGTGTACACCAATGGCTTATGATTGTTATAAGGAAACCAATAGGCTACATAGATGAGTGGTGGTATATTCCACGCACGACCCGTTCGTGGAGAGACGAGCACAAGATAGTAAAAAAAAGACATTATGAGAAGAGTAGGGGTTTACAACGATGCACTTAATGTAAAAGTATCATTTGCTCTCTAAGGTCGCCTTCACCATGGGAAAAAACTAGATTTTTTGGAGAAAATTACGTTTTAAGTATTATATTTATGATTTTCATGTAATGGCCCAAACGGATTATGCTGTAAATAATATTGTTTTACCTATCTGTAAAGAATAATTTGAAAAATCCCCTGGAGTTTTATAGGATCGATTTGTAACAGCCTCGGGCCTATTTAGATAGGGAATTTCTTGAAATCTTAGGTTTTTGGCTTTTTGAAGTTCTGTTAATATTCACTCGTAAACTATTTCTTTGTTCGTGCTGGCCCAAAAAAACTCTTGGAGGGAATTTAATGAGCCTAAATCTGACATAAAACTTGAACTTGGTATGTGTTGGGTAGTTTTATCGGAAAATAGAAAATAAAATATGAACATATCCAATAAAAAATCGCTGTTATCGGCTATTAGAAATAAACTATCTAGGAAACAGTGTGATGTGAACTTAGTTCGCAGAGTTCGGATGGCAAATGATAAAAACTGGTGATAACTTTTCCATTTTTTCACCCATCCCTGTCGTGCACAGACGGCAGAACGCAAGTAAAATTTATATTGCTACGAATAATGTGTATTTGATAGGATTCCACCGCATTTCGACTGTTCTATATAAGGCGTTATATAATTGATTTATGTAACATACAGTACCACCACCCCACCTCAAAATCAATTGGGCCGTAATGACAAAGGACATTTAATCCTAGGTGGAAAAAATACTGATGCACATTAGGTGTTTTATGCTTATCTAAATCAAAACAGGTGCACCAAACCCCCTCTAACTTACAATCCTGGATCGGCCCTTAATATTAATTAGAGTAAATTCCCACGTTAGTCTGTTCTGGACTGATGTTATCAGATTGTTCCGATTAAAATAAATAAATCAAATATCGTGCATAGGGAATACATAGACGTCGTGTCGTTTGAATAATAATTAACTGATGTCGTCATTGCTTTTAGTTGAAATAGAAATGATAAATATTTATGTATCCTATTATTACTTTATTGTTAGAACAGTTCGAATAGCGGTTGCTCCTCGGACTCCCAATCGAGAGGTCAGGAGGTCGAGGCTCACTCATGTTAGTTGCTTGTGCGCTTGGATAACGCATTTTACTCACATTGATTCGATCTACCCAGCTGTACGATGTGTATTGGAAAATTGCATAGAAAGGGATTGAGCGCCCCGCTTTCCCGATTCCTGATACTCCCCTGCTCTCTGCTTCACGTTACTGAAACTGGAAATTAGCTCCAGCAGTATGAGCCTCAAGTCTCGGAAAACTGATATCTGGGGCAGATGCAGACTTTTGGAAGCGGGGGGTGGGTGGGGTGGAAGTTAGGACCGGTAGCAGTGGCGGATTTAAGGGGATTAAGCCCCCCCCCCCCACTAAATTTGACCCGAATTTGGTTTAAATGATAGTGCTTATTAAAAATGGACAACGGCCGTATAGAGACAGAGACTTTTAAGAGGCCAAGGCGGACCTGTTATTGCAAGCAGGTTTTTTTTTTTCCAAAACCGGGATTTAAGGGTCCCGAAAAATTTTGGTAATTAGGTGTTCGGAAATGGCCTCTGGGGCGTGTTAAAGGATCAATTCTTATCTTATGATTGCTGAATATTTTCGTTTTATAGACAATGTTAATAATATTGATACATTTTAAATTCCAAGGGGGGGGGGAGGTGGAGTCGGTCTTCCCCTTCCCCGCAACTTAAATCCTTCCCTGGACTACAGTGTTACTGTTGTTTAATTTGCATTCATGAATTCATGAATGCACCACGGTGTAGTGTACGCCATTACAGCTTATTTCAATGTATACATTAAGCGTGACCGGCAGACGTTTCTAGTATTCCGTATATAAAACAATTCTTACTAATGATTGTGAAATAATTTTCCGGGCAATTAAGGTGTATATTGGAAATATTGGCAAGGATTTATTATAGTAGATGACTAATATAATGAAGTAGTTTACTCCTTGGTAAGTTGAATCGTTCAAATCATTTTCTGCTTCACTAGATTTGAGCTCACTTGACACAATCTAATCTGCTCTTCAGAATACAGTACTAACTGTTTTGATTATATAGAACACAATCATACAATTCAGATTTGTTATAATTACATTAGATCTGTTTTATCTTCAAATTAAGTGATGTTAGGTGTTCGGGGAGGAGAATTTATACCATATAAATAGCCTAATTTAGATGATAAAGAGTAGAATAACCTATAAGTAATGCACACCCCATCTAGCTGACTCTCATTATGAATATTGGATCCGCGCTCTTAGCAATTAACCATCTAGTACTCTGACCTTTACTGTATTAACTATACTATAATTAGCTTGCACTCTAAACACGAGATATTTACACTGGAATAAACAATGCTGTATGAAGGAGCATCAAAATAATGAGATGACTCATTTTCATACAACATTATTATTATAGACTCATTTATGGTTTACTTACAGTTCTCGTTTTCACTAGCTGTGAAAATGATGCCCAGATTAATCTCATATTTGATAATACATTGGTAAAAGCTAATATTTTAGTGAATTCGTCACTATTATAAATTGATTCGTAGCTGAGATATTGTTGCAATGGTGTTCTTGATACATAATAATATAGGCCTACACTAAAATTCCTCCAGCAGTTATTCTAGGCCTACCACCTTGATATTGAGGTTTTTAGATGTTTCCAAGCATCTCTATAATTCACCCTGTGGTTGGTAGGTTGGATGATAGTTTGGGTGGTTGGTTTTGATTGGTTGGTTGGTTGGTTGATTGCTTTCTTGCTTGCTTGCTTGGTTAGTTTGTTGGTTGCTTGCTTGCTTGCTTGGTTAGTTGGTTGGTTGGTTGGTTGGTTGCCTGCTTGCTTGCTTGGTTGGTTAGTTAGTTGGTTGGTTGGTTGGTTGCTTGCTTGCTTGTTTGCTTGCTTGCTTGGTTAGTTGTTTGGTTGGTTGGTTGATTGCTTGGTTAGTTGGTTGGTTGGTTGGTTGGTTGGTTGCTTGCTTGCTTGGTTAGTTGGTTGGTTGGTTGCCTGCTTGCTTGCTTGGTCAGTTGGTTGGTTGGTTGGTTGCTTGCTTGATTAGTTGGTTGGTTGGTTGGTTGGTTGGTTCCTTGTTTGCTTGCTTGGTTAGTTGTTTGGTTGGTTGGTTGCTTGCTTGCTTGGTCAGTTGGTTGGTCGGTTAGTTGGTTGGTTGGTTGGTTATTGGTTGGTTGGCTTGGTTGGTTGGTTGGTTTCTTGCTTGCTTGATTAGTTGGTTTTTTGGTTGGTTGCTTGCTTGCTTGGTTAGTTGGTTGGTTGGTTGCTTGGTTGCTTGCTTGCTTGTTGCTTGCTTGCTTGATTAGTTGGTTGGTTGGTTGTTTGGTTGGTTGGTTGCTTGCTTGCTTGCTTGTTGCTTGCTTGCTTGCTTGGTCAGTTGGTTGGTTGGTTGGTTGCTTGCTTGCTTGGTTAGTTGGTTGCTTGCTTGGTCAGTTGGTTGGTTGGTTGGTTGGTTGGTTGCTTGCTTGTTTGCTTGCTTGCTTGGTTAGTTGTTTGGTTGGTTGGTTGCTTGCTTGGTTAGTTGGTTGGTTGCTTGGTTGCTTGGTTGCTTGCTTGCTTGGTTGCTTGCTTGCTTGGTTAGTTGGTTGGTTGGTTGCCTGCTTGCTTGCTTGGTCAGTTGGTTGGTTGGTTGGTTGCTTGCTTGATTAGTTGGTTGGTTGGTTGGTTGGTTGGTTCCTTGTTTGCTTGCTTGGTTAGTTGTTTGGTTGGTTGGTTGCTTGCTTGCTTGGTCAGTTGGTTGGTCGGTTAGTCGGTTGGTTGGTTGGTTGTTGGTTGGTTGGCTTGTTGGTTGGTTGGTTGGTTTCTTGCTTGCTTGATTAGTTGGTTTTTTGGTTGCTTGCTTGCTTGCTTGGTTGCTTGCTTGGTTAGTTGGTTGCTTGGTTGCTTGGTTGCTTGGTTGCTTGGTTGCTTGCTTGCTTGTTGCTTGCTTGCTTGATTAGTTGGTTGGTTGGTTGGTTGGTTGTTTGGTTGGTTGGTTGCAGGTTGGTTGGTTGCTTGCTTGCTTGCTTGGTCAGTTGGTTGGTTGGTTGCTTGGTTGCTTGCTTGATTAGTTGGTTGGTTGGTTGCTTGGTTGCTTGCTTGGTTAGTTGGTTGCTTGCTTGGTCAGTTGGTTGGTTGGTTGGTTGGTTGGTTGCTTGCTTTTGCTTGCTTGCTTGTTTGCTTGCTTGCTTGGTTAGTTGGTGGTTGCTTGCTTGCTTGGTTAGTTGGTTGGTTGCTTGCTTGCTTGGTTAGTTGGTTAGTTGCTTGGTTAGTTGCTTGCTTGGGTGGATGGTTGGTTAGTCGGCGGGTTGTACCCCATTATGATCTGCTTCTATGTTTGCATGCGATTTGCATAAATTAACAATAAATGCATCTCATTAACGCTTTGTAGTTATGCCATAGGCCTATGTTTCAAATAGATCCTTGTTTTCTATATTTTAAAATATGCAGGCTCAACCCATTATAGATGGGTAATGGATAAATGAATGACTGAAATAATTAATTATGAATGGATAAATAAAAGATTCAACGTTGCAGATTTCAAATCACAATAGCTACATTACATGATGAGTTTTCTCGTGACAGGTTTATTACATTACAAATCGGGTAATATGACTTTGGGCACCTCATTAATTTACGTCATCATATTTAATTAACCACGTGATAAGAAAACAATGTTTAAATTGGCCAATACTTATCGTCAGTGACAACAAGAAGGAAAATATTACGAGCGTGTAGGAAAAGGAGCGCGAAAGGCCCGACGCACACTTGAGTGAGGACGTTTGCTCAGCAAACTGCCTCGCGAGACACTTAGCGCAGCGTTACCTTTTTTGCCGCACACTGCGAGCAAAATACTTACGAACAAAAAACATTCTTTGCACGTGCGAGAGCATTGAACAATCTGATTGGTGAAGGTTATGTCATACTTTATCATTTCTGTTGATATGCACGTGTGCATGAACAGCAGAATAGTAAATAGTTTGCTTAGCTTTGACGCACACTGCGTCACAGCTAATACGAACACTGCGTCAAAGCTAAGAGATTCACGAGATGCAGTTTGCTGAGCAAAATCCCTCAAGTCTTCACCGGGCTTAAAGACAAACCACAAACTCTGGACGCTCCTATTTGTTAACCGATGCACGCGCGCGTTGTGCGTACACTCACGCGCCCTTTCAGTACGCGCGTATTCAGTTTATGCCTCTTCGTGGTGTCATTAACAAAAATGAGCCATGATATCTTTTCAACGGTATTTTAAAACAAAGGAAACAGTACACTTGTAAACCCATGTATAAAGTAGGTTAACATCATTATATCATATCAACTAATAAAATTAACCCTGAAGCATTCGATAATTTTCCAAGAAATATGGGAACTCTAAGCAGAATATAGGCTCATTTCCATCTGTTCCGTTTTCAAATCGAAACGGCTAACGATTCGAAAAAAGAACATAGAGGCGTGCACTGTACGGAACCAAAATCCTTCTCGGAGAGATGGATGAACCTTTATTATTCTGCAATTCACTGTGCATTGTCTGAAAAATAAAGTAATGAGTATTTTCAGGGATAGAACCAGGATTATGATTCGGGGTCTTGGAGGTGTTGGAGGAGACACCCGATTTTGGGTTTTGAAAAACAAAAAAAAATAAAACAAAATTCTGCTTTCAATAACAGGCTACTGTACAGGCCTTGCCTCCGCCAAGGATCTACAGCCGCTATGCGGAATCATTGTCTTCAAATCTTTCCGGGTCAATTTAAGTGTGTGTGTGTGTGTGGGGAGGGGGTGTTAATCCCCCTTGAATCCGCCACTTATTTTAGTAAACGCCATTATGTAAAACACAGATTGGAAAAAAATAGAGTAAATATTAAAGACAATCGAGATGAGTTTGCTACAAAATAATCAACAAGCCCACACGCAAGAAACTGGGAATTTCAACAAAATTAAAGCCAGTTAGAGCTGTAAAATAGGAAGGTTTCACAACTTAACGAAATACAAAAACGAATACGTCATAAATTCTTGTAACATTTGAATTGAACACCTTGGATATATATCATAGTTGGTCAGAATTTTACAACGATCATTAACAATTCTTAGACAATTTAACACATTTAGCAAATTTCTAACTTAGAAGTGAAAAATTTCGCTAGCCTATATCATAAACTTGCGAAACCTCACTAATAATAGCATTTTAAACGTGACGGGAACTGGTCAAACGTTCACACGAAAAGGAGAAATATGGAAATGCCTGGAAGAGCTCCAAATCAGACGAAACGATTCTCATTACAAAATAAATGTTGTTTGAGAAATTACTGCTAAGCCTATTTGTTGACCATAATCGGAATCTAACTCTTGCAAACATACGGCTGTACTAATGTTAACACCGTATGCACATTAGTTATTATTGTGGTAACGCTGAGCATATTATAGTGCAATGACTAATGGAATAACAATTAAACAAGGACAGATCGAGGTAAGCAAAAAATCGAAAAAGTAGTCTCGTGTATTAACGCAGATTCACACATCAGTGGCGGATTTTAAGGGGGCTTAAGTGGCTTAAGCCCCACCCCCTAAATATTTCACAGGAAAAAAGATTTGTATTTAATGACAACGGCCTGGAAAAAAAAGATGCACAGCGCATAGTATATAAAGACTCCAAAGAAGGAAAGCCTGACCTGTGAAAGTAAGATTTTTTTCTTTCCTTCATTTTTATTTTATTTTTCTTGTCAAAACCAAAATCGTTATTTGAGCCTCCTAAATTACAATTCTGGATCTATCCTGTACATAAATGGAAACAAAACGACCTGTAATAGGTTAAGGATTTCATTAAATTAATATACATTAAAACAATAACCATAATAAGTTCTCTCCTATCTCTACAGAATATGAATTCATCTCACTATGAGAGAACGGGAAAATTGAAAGAGGTCAAACTCTTTGAAAGAGGAAACTAAGAATTAGAAGAATTCATTGAGAAGGTTAGCAAGAATATACAAGAAATCATTAAGAACTCATTGAAAAAGGTTACTAAGAATTTAAAATAACTCATTGGAAGAGCTAGAAGATATTGTAGAAAAACTCCCTGTTACTAAGAATTTAAAAGAATACATTCAAAAAAGTATAAGAAAGGTGTTACTAAGAATTTAAAAGAACTCGCTGAATGGGGTTACACGAATGTCGAAATCTATAAAAGAGTTTACTAAGAACATATAAGAACTCATTGACAGAAGTAATTAAGAAGGTACAAGAATTCAATGACAGACGTTACTAAGAACTCGCTGACATAGGTTACTAACAATGCTGAAGAACTAATTGAGAGACGTTACTAATGTTGTACATGAACTCGCTGACAGAGGTTACCAGCAATTCAGAAGAACTCATTGACAGAGATTACTAAGAATGTAAAAGAACTTATTGACGAGCGTTACTAAGAATGTAGAAGGACTCATTGACAGACGTTACGAAAAATGTACAATAACCCATTTACGGAGGATACTAAGAATTTAGAAGAACTCATTGACAGAGGTTACGAAAAAAGTACAAGAACCCGTTTACGGAGGATACAAAGACTTTAGAAGAACTCATTGACAAAGGTTACTAAGAATAGAGAAGACCCGATTTAAAGGGGTTACGAAGAATGTACAAGAACTCGTTGACAGAGGTTACTAAGAATGTTTAAGATTGGCATGTTACTAAAAAAATCTCATTGAAAAATATTACTAAGAATATAGAAAACAATCACTGAAAGAGTTTATTAATAATGTAGAACTAATGGATACAGGAATTAATTGAAGAGGTTACCACGAATGTACAGTATAAGAACTAATTGAGAGGTTACTAAGAATATAGAATAACTCATCCAAAGAGCTTAATAAGAATGTAGACAATTTCTCAAAAAACACGTAGAAATTACAGAGGTAAAAATATTAGTTCCTACGTTCTATTTTTTTCATAGACGCTTAATAACCACAGATAGTAATCGTAGTTAGTTATATAGCTCGTGCTTCCGTTATATTAACTGTATTCAGCTGCTTCTAATAACTGTACATGGAGTATTTGTATTATTACATGTTTACTCTGCTGTTAACGTTAAATTAGGTTTCTTAGGAATCGGAATAATTTATTAATAAATATTTCAAATTGGATAATCCTTATTTGTTTAAAATTAATATTAATAAATGAAGTTAATAACACGACCATGTTCAAGGACTCAAAGAATCTGAGTAAATTTTTAATTTTAAACATTTATATTTTATAGAACAGTACTTACCCGATTTGTTAGCATATTTTATCGATAATTCTTCATTTTAATGTGTCCAGAGAATTCCATATGTGGTAGGTCTTGAAGCCAAATGTCCTTTGTGGCAAGCGTTATTCACAAAATGTATAATATTACCACGCCAGCAGCGTAAAAAAAACTATTCAAATAACCGAGAAGAATAATTATTGGTATTATTAAGAACCGTTGTTACTAAGTACAGACTTGATTATCACTCGTACCAATCGCAATGGATTGTGTACTTAATTTGAACAGTATTGAATGACTCGTATCAAGCGATACAAGAGGCTATTGCTGTAGATTCATTAATCTTGCTTAACAGCTGTATATGGAACGCCTCACTCGTCATTATCAACGTTTAGTACAATGTCGCTTTTGGTATATGACGCGGTCAGGCTCGTTATAAATGAACATCAATAAATTTAGTATCACTATGTATGTAAAAAAATAATTTTCGAAAACACGGGTTTATGTGCTTTACTTATTTCGTGTCACATCCAACAGCAAGTTTACTCACCACTTACAGGATAAGATCTACTCCACGCTTTCTAAACCAAGTCTCATTATGAGGCTTGGGGAGTGGCGTTGTCACTCCCCAAGCTGGAGTCGTGACAACCAACCTAGCGTTCAGCCAGGTTCAAACTCAGGACCACTGGGATTGGAAGGTAAGCATGCTAACAAGCTACAGCGTCACTCAAAAAGCTATCCCAAACAAAAAACAATTCATTTGAAAATATACCTGTTGTATTTTCTTTTTAAATATGAACATAGTTGTCTGCATAATTCGTTTTATTCAAGAGTATAAAAATTAACCATTTTTTAACTCTTAGGCTAGGCCTAGACGATTTCTTCAACAATTCCCCGTTGCTAATCTAGTATGCTGTTAATCGTATCCGGGTGGATTTCTCTCCACAGAAAGTGGCCTTTCTGCGTGGCACGCACGTTAAACATGGTTGCTAGGTTTAGAATTTTCACAAAAGTAACGAAATTACAGATGAGATTCATCCGTCAGGTAGGATCCATTAAAAGAATCACTACACATAAAATGGAACAATCCTAATTTAAATAAACAAATACAGCGTCTAAATTTAAGGCTATAAATTTAGGTGCTACGTATCACTTCGACCGGGTTAAAATTGAGGAAGGTGCCACCTGGAGCAGGATAAATTCTCACATGGTTCTTCTAGACCAGTGTTTATGGTGAACAATAATATCTGAGGTAAACAGGCTGTATCCTGAGAAATTTTCAATGAGGGCGCTTTTTTCAAAATGGCCACCAAAATCCCATATTAAGTGTTATGAGTTATTGAAGTATATATGAGGCATGTTTCACCATTTTTTGCATTAGGTTCGATTTTAGTTATTCATAAAAAATCTACGTTTGTATTTCAAAACATATAAAAAGGTCTAAAATGAGAGTGCTTTTCTAAATGGCGGCCAAAATTATGTATAATGAGTATATATGAGTTAAATAACTAGATTCGGGGCCCACTTGTTCAAGAAATTGCTTTAGTTTTGATTAGAGTTATTCAGAGACAAGTTATTAATGTAACACATTAGTAAAAACTGAGGGTGATATTCAAAATGGCTGCCAGAATCTAACAAAATGTACATTATTCATGGGCGCAGCCAGAGGGGGGTCGGGGGTCAGGACCCCCCTAAAATTTTGAGAAAAAAATAATTTTCTAAGAAAAAAGTTATAATGTGAAGAATATCATAGTATTGCATGAATTGTAAGCCAGCCATCGGTAATAATGCAGAGTGAAACTCAACTTTGCACAATTTAATTCAATATCAAAACGAGAAATTGATGTTTTTTTTTTTGCTCATCAAAACCAAACCGCCAGCCACGCCCACCCGGACCTCGTTGGGACCATGCCCGAAGTCCAAATCCTGGCGCCACCACTGCTGACCCCCCCCCCCCACTTTCATTCCATCCTGGCTGCGCCCCTGTTATTTACAGTTTTAATAAGCATTATCAAACAATACGTGTTCATATGCTCCCCAGACAAATGTAGTTGAAGAAAGTCTGATTTACCAAGATGACAAAAAATGTTGACAAACATTGGCTTTGTCTCTGTCAGCTTCAGCCCATATTTTTGACATTGCGAAAAAGGCTGATTTGCAATCGTTGCACGTGAAGGCGGGAATACAGCAAGACGTTTCTTATGTTTGCTGTTAGGTCGATGTCACACAATTTAAACGCCTTTCAGTAGTTAGCAGTGTTTGTGTCAAGTATCACCCCGTCTCCATTGTAGCATTGTAGGATTGCAATAACAGCTTGCGTTAAGGCGTGATCTGCATGTAAGACCACCTTCGTGTCTGCTTTCTTCTGACTACTGCTAAGATCTGGACTGTCTACATCAAGATAGAAAAAAAGATGTTCAAATGGAGTGACCTAACAGCAACACACAAGATATGTCCTGTTGGATTGTGTACAGTTGGACTTTACGTGCAACAAATTACTTACAAATCAACCCTTTTTTCAATGACAAACGTAGGCCTATGTGCGGGAAGCTGATAAAGAAAAAGCTAAGGTTTATCTATTATTTCTGTCATCTTGGTGAATCAGGCATTTTTCTAGTAAATTTGTCTGGGGAGCTTGAAAAATAATCACTGTAGCACTGGGTGAAGACCAAAATTTTAACGAAGTATTCAACTGCAATCGTCAACTGCAAGTTAACAAAAAAGAACAGAAAGTAACAGATATAGCATTACTACAACCATATCATCAAACACTGCAGCTTCATAAAGGGCATATTTCGTAGCTAGAGAATGACATCAGCAGACGTCAACAGGAGGGGTGCTTATGAATATGGTTCGAATAGAGAAATGGAGGCTATAAGTAGATAGAGACAATAATGCCTGAAGATATTGTAGGAACAGTTTATTGACAATGATTTCGTGGACTTTTCAAAATGCAGTGATCTGTGCAAGGCTTAAATGTAGCTATAAAATTTATTCAGCATTGCAAGTAATGTGTCATTCCAGAAAACATTACAAGGGCAATTGGTAAACTATTTTAGTCTTTAACTTTTAGGTAGTTGAATACTAATTTTTGGATGATAAAAACAAATTTTATCATATTGCTAATTCAAATGAACACTTATGATTTGGTAATGCTTACTTAAACTGTAAATAATGTACATTTTGAGTTAGATTTTTTCAACCATTTTGAAAACAACCCTCATTTTTTACCTATTTAATCAATGTGTTACACATAATAACCTGTTTTTAATAATTCTAGCCAAAACTAATGCAAACCTTGAACAAATGAAACTCACACCTGGTTAATTAACTCAAAAATACCATTATACAGAATTTTGGCTGCCATTTTGAAAAGCACCCTCATTTTGTCCTCTTTATATATTTTGAAATACAAACATAGATTCCTTATGAATGACTAATCAAACCTAATGCAAACAATGTTCAAACATGACTGATATATACTTAAATAACCCATATACACATTTAGTATAATTTAACGTTGGGGAATGCATTGACTGTGCCACCATTTGTAGGTAAAAACAGACCAGCGATAACGCACCTTTTGGGGATGTAGTTCAGAATATGTTATTTCTAGATGTTTGTTTCTATGATTTTAAATGTATCCTAATGTTGCAATTATTTATCTTATTGACAGCCTGTTCCAATTACAAAGCCATTGACCGTTAGTGGTATCTAGTTATTTAATCTTGTAAATCAAAATGTTCTGGTTTGGTTGATATTGTATAATTGATTTCGTATGTGGGCGAATGGAATAACACATGCATATTTAGACATAATTTACTTTGTTTTAGTAAAAATTACGTATTACCGGTATATCATCAAATAAATTAATTGTCATTATCATAATTATATCATCATCATCATCATCATCATCACTATCATAATCATCATCATTATCATCTTCACCATCACCATCGTCATCGTCATCATCATCATCATCATCACCATCATCTTTCTTGATCATATTTAATAATACCATCATCCTTCTAATCATATAATAAAATTAATACAATTTGACTGTGATTTTTTTAGAAGTTACTCTACTCTAACGTCTCGATGTAGTTGTAATTAACGTTTTCTTTTTTATTTTGAGGTGGGTTAATAGGACGCGAGGATCAGATTGTCTGGAGAGACGGATAAACGGGATTTGTCACATGTTTACATCTCTGGACTTATGTTTACATTTAACTAATTATGTCGGCGACATGTTACATTTAAAAGACTGTCTAAGAACGCAAATATAGAACATATGGCTGCTTAAAATGTTGTTATTATGTGTTATGCATCGCAGCTTAAGATAGAAACAATCCTTAAAATACATGAACGTTTTACTAAAATTGCTGTTGGGCGCCAAGATAAAGATTCTGTTTTCCCTAATTATTATTTGACAAACAGAACGAAACTCTAATCAAATGGGTTCTTTCCGTGACCCAGTAATCAATTAACTAATGGATGCTCAACAGACATTGCTTAAAATGTACCCGCCAAATTGCAAACCAACTGGACTATTAGAATTTGAAGAAAGTGCACAGATATCAGATAGCCAGAAACGCTTTAGGTTTGAAATGGCCTGGGTAGAACCCTAGACCCCTAGAAACAACACGAGATTTGGCACCGGGGCCCGATATTCGGCATCGGGCCCCTCTATCCAGTTCTGCTGGATCCGCCCTGTACGAGGTACAATCCCAAACAATTCTGTAAGAAACGAGCGGTACTGGGTCTGGACAATTACGTTCATGATCTCGACAAGACCTATTCATTCATTAAAGTACTGTGCTGAAGAAAGCTTAGTGTCCTATGGTGACACAGTAGAATCATCCCGGGCGGACCAGATTTAACTTCGATTTGAGTGATACGAGAGTACTGTATGTTAATGATAGTTCATACAATGTACATTATGTACATTAAGGTTTCAGACCTGTCGTTTAATTGTAATTAAAATTAAAATTGGGCTGTAACTATCTGTTTGAAAAATAAGAAATTAAAATGATATTAAATTTCATAGTAAATGTTTGATTTTTTAAATGCAAGAATTATAGTTAGAAGGAAGTAAAAAAAATACGAAACGGCAACCCAGATTATACAGTGATTAAACATCATTGTAAAATAATTATATGAAATTATGGCGTTTAACATCAGCGGATAACTCCTATAACTCCCATAATCAGGGATCAGGGATGAGATTTAGACCAATATATTCACTACTTGTGAAATCTAATTTTCCCTAAATGATACTTTGGTTGCCTGCAATTCTCCAACTATGTATACCGTCTCGCAACATTCCACTGGTGGAATAATGCGTGCCAAGATAGATGGCGCCATCTATGTCGTTTTGTTTAGGGTTATTAACGGTGTCTGGAAATTTACTTGTTTCGAAATTGTATTATTTGCTTCGTTTGAGTCGAAAGCAACCGACATTAACAAGTGACTTGGTCTACTAGATTGTAGTCCTTTCCATTTACTTGGGCAATGCGTCAATTTGATACTCATCACTTTTTAAAACAGAGGGTTGTTTATAAGGGAGCACAATCTGAGTGGATTGCTGTAACATCAGGAGTACGTCCACAAGGATCAGTTTTAGGTCCACTTTTATTTTTAATTTATGTGAGTGATATAAATTATGGTATTACTTCTTCTAT
>JAOTQE010075573.1:0-12500 GCA_025631205.1 Nesometra sesokonis
AATATGATTGCCGCGCGTCGTTTTATCACTTGACCTTAATCTGCACATGCGCAGTTGAAACCGTGAAATGGCTTATTTGGTGAGATGGTGATTTGGCCTATTGTACTAATTCGTAAGTAATATGGGACAAACGTAAATACACCATATTCCAAGCCAGGAGGCATAAGTCGCAAAGCTATAGAGCTTAACACAATAGGCAGAAAGAAGGGGTCAATTTTTTCCAATTTTGTTTGACTTCATAAACATACAGTTCAAACATTCAATTTACATACTATATTAACAATTTTTACATATATGATCAAAAAACGTTTAAGAAATGCAACTTAAAATGACCCTTGTTTAGTCAGTGTATACTGATAAGCAATTTTCAAATTCAGTTTTTTTTTTCAAAATTTTGAATGTTTAAAACTTCGCAAGGAAACATGAGAAACATAAGAAAATAGAAAATTTGTATTCGTTGTACAGAAAAGTCACTACATTTTCCGGGAAGTCCGCTTATGGGAGGTAAATTTACATACAAATAAAATCCAAATTTTTAGACAAAAAGTGTCCGCGTCCGCTTACGGGAGGTATCCGCTTACGAGAGGTACCAACTGCACTGATCAGATAGGAAGAACAAAACGGGTCTTTGAATTAGTGTCCGTTATGGGAGGTGTTCGCTTACGAGAGGTGTCCGCACAGGGAGGTTGAACTGTAACAATTTACACGAATTCACATTCGATTACCGCGTCAAATCCACGCATACGCACATCTTCCTAAATAAATCTCGAAAAACTGATTTCCAGGGCAATCGTAATAGAAAAGCAAATTATTAAAATGTGTTTGATTGGTTTTAAGTGTCAGAACTAACATTCAATAACTTGACATCTTAAGACCATGTGGCAGAACCTCATCATACCAAGTGATATCGAAATAGCCTACTGCAATTTAATCATATTTAGGAGGTTCAATCAACTGTATGGCGTAGAGTATTCATATATAATCTAACACTACGTGATTGGTTTAATAATAATCATCAGTATTTCTATAACGAAGAGCTGTGGGATTTTAGTGAGCGCACAGACATCATAAGAACAAACATTATTGGAACACAATCCATTCCATAATATTGCAGCTGCAACCATATGTGGCAGAGCCAAGCCAAATGAGGCATAAGTCGGAAAATTGAAAATTTGAGGGTTTTTTTTATAGATTATACAACTACACACTATTAGGCCTATCTTTAACATGCAAACAAAAAACAGTTTCATACGATGTTTCCTTGCGAAGTTATGAACAATCCAAGTTTGGAAATTTAAAATGTAAGTTTTGAGAAAACTGCATTTGGAAATTGTTTATCAGTATACATTAACTAGGCAATGTTATTTTAAACTGCATTTTTTTGAACATTTTTTGATCATATATCTGAAAATTGTTAAGGTAGTATGAAATTTGAATGTATAAACTGTATATTTTTTTAATAAAATAAAATTTGAAAGAAATTGACCATTTTTATATTTCTGCCTATTGTGGAAAACTAAAATTTGCGACTTATATCTCATTTGGTTTGGCTCTGACAAACCAAATGCCATTTGTACCTTCCATGTACCCACTATACTCCTCGGTGGAGAGAGGCAACGTGGATAAAGTGTCTTCGTATGGGAGATGCTCACCAGAGTGAGCATTGAACCCCAACCTCATGAATGGCAGCCCGAAACGCAACCGCTGCGGCGTTTGATAAGTTGATTGAGAAATAAGCAAATACACAACAGGAAACATAAACACAAACAAAGAAAATTGGTGACTATTTTCAGTGTTCCATAACTTTGGTTATAGATGTCCGATGTGATAGTAATTGGCCCCTAAGCTTACTCCATAGGAGCTAAATTTTTCAATTTTGCGACAACTTGGTGGTTTTTCCATGCCATGCCTCAAATGTTAGGTTAACTAGTTAAATGTGTGGCAAGAAATAATTCAAAAAATTAAAAATATAATTTAAAAATAGATAACATTTTATTTGAAAATTTCTGTCTTATATAAAAAAAAATATTCTGCATTATCAATGTATTAAGAGAAATAAATGAATTTGAATTTCATACATTATATTACAAAACGCATGTCCATGTATTGGAATGCACAAGCATTCAGCTAGTTTTAATAAAATCCGGTTTTCTTAACCTCACTTTATCAAATCAAACGGCATGCATACTACAAAAGACAATGTTAGAATTTTCTTTAGTCATATCAAGGTCTAAAAATATATTCCAGTAGAAATCAATACAAACCCCAAGGGTGAGAGATGTGAATTATTCAACGCATTCGAGAGAAGTCCGTGACAAGGATGGAAACTAAAGAGATGGAATCTATTATCAGTGGTGTGCCAAATTTATGAATTTAATTACGTACGCAAATTTACCTTATCCAAAAATATTGCAGATAAAAGTAACGTTTTGATCGCAGGAAAGATGCGTTAAAATTGTGTATAGAAAGAATTGTTGATGTTCATTTGAAATGAATGTTCTGTCGTGACATCTATTCATTAATTCAAAGTGTTACGCTATTTAGTAAAAAAAATCAATTTTAAAGCATTATTAAAAATAATATTTTAAGAAAATTGACCATGCGCACAATTAATTCGCACAAATGTTTTTTAAAAAAAATCCGTTTACAATTGCTTTTTAGTGTTCTGTATTATTGCCAAGCGACCAGATTAACATATGAATATTATAAATGTATGGAATACCAAAGATATCAATCAACGAATGACGATAGAGCGTCAATGTAAGGCAGACGATACACGATCGGTAGCAGACTATAAAATAGGATGAAGCATCGCGCTATCTGTAGACAAAACCTATTGCGTAGTAAATCTGAGGTATAACCTTTAATTTGATTCTATTTCCAATTCTGTCCTTTTCCGTCATTTCTGCGTAATTTTTAATGTGCAATTAGATTTAATGCTAGCAAGTCGCAGCTGAGACGTATTGCTTTGAAAATTAAATTTTCTTTCTCCTATATTAAAATTAAAACTTTCTTCATTTAAATCGTCCACATCTAGAGGGATTTTTTTATTCTCACAATTTAATCCCTGTATACATTAATTTCATTTTGTCCCTTGGCTTGCTAGTGTGTTGCATTAAGTCACTAGCCTACATAAAATCAGACAGAAACTTTAATGCTGGGTACGTACATTTTATTCTGAGAAACTCCCGTGAATACGGTGGAAATAAATAAAAACACACACACAATATGCCTAAGTACGTATGTACGTGGTAGGTTACCGTCTGGTGCCATGCTTCCCGTGTCCGGGGGTAAATTTTATTTCCCCCTACGGGGTGTATAATCTTAGAGTGCTGGCGGTTGTGGGCGGTGCCTTGAACTCTTTGTTCTTGTGTATGCGTGTGTGTGTGAGTGTGTGGGTGTGAGTGTCAAAATGTGTATCTTGTTATAGTCAGTGTTTCATTATTATTATTTTTATTATAATCAATATTATAACTTGGCGACTAAATAGACAAGCGCCCTTCTTTTAGTGCCAATGTATATTTTTTGTATGATGTTTGTTTGTTTTCAATAAAGAATTGTATATATATTTAGGCGATTGGAAGATATGTCGTATAAACCTGCCTCACGCAGTGCGTGCGTCTCACGCATTGGTCTCATGCAGTTTTTTTTCTCACGCATTAACAACAATGCAAAACAATCATGCAAATACTTTTTCTCACTCATGAGACAATAATATAGAAGCAAAAACGATAAAAACAACCCCCAAAAGAGTGGTAAAATGTAGACGAAATCGGAAAAGATTTTTTTTTTCTCACGCATTGGAGGCAAGGGGCAGGTATATCAGTATAGTTACTGAAACACACTACTGTATATCTACAAATATTCTGTATTATTTGTACAACAGTTTTAGGGTAAACGATAATTAAAACACGTTAGAACACGTCGATCCGACAATAAGACGCGGAAAGCTGCGCAGAGGAGCTGTCTGGTCAGTGTCACCAACTGTTCGTGCACTGTACGCCATCACTTTTATTTAGCCAACAAAACCGGGCAAATATTCAAATTCTACAATCGCCTATACAAGACGATTGAAGATTAGAGTGCGGCTACTGATCCAAAACTATACAAGCAAGATCAGTGTTCAAATAAATTAGTTGTGTATCATGCTTGCTTTTATACTATTAACACCATCTGCTATGCAAATTTAAAATTTCTGCAAGTACGCCTGTGGCGAAAGTCGGCGAGTGTGTAGCCTGAGGCGTATTCGCAATTTGCATAACTCCAAAAACAAAAAAATATATTGTTTACAGTTTAATAAGGAAGTAAGCATTTAAAAGTGTATTAATTATAACGATATTTTAATTCAATGTTAATGTATTACCAGTTGATGATTAATTAATTGTTTCAAATCTCGTAGATATTTAAACTGACACCCATACAATGCTGGTTATCAGAAATTTTATATGGAAAAAACAAAACGGAAATAGTCACAAACAACAAACGTGCGTGACAAGAGCGACCGACAGACAGACAGACATTTTAAAAGCTGTTTATATAGACGCTTTCCGCGTCTAAAAACCTGACAATTGTGTTACGGCTGGCGTTAGGTAAAAGGATGAGGTATGGAACGCCAGCCGTGCAACAACAAAAAATCGATTGGTGTGGCACCAATCGTCGTATTTCATTTCAACTTTATTTCAGACTTAAACTGGTTTGTAATCTTTATTATACAATTTTATACAAATTAACTAATGTGATAGAACCAAACAAAAGAAGGGGTCACGAATATTTGTCCACAGTCGGCAGAAACAAAAGAAATGGTCGACTTCTTTTATTTCAAACACATACAAACAACAATAATGTTAACTATAAATTTGTGACAAACCAATCAAATTTACTGACCTTGACAGTTTTGGACACATTGACTCTCTAGTGTCATTCTTCAGAGTGACGGCTCTGTTGTTCCGTTCACCGGTGAACGGATTGCTCAGCAATAGAGCCGTCACTATGAAGAAGGATACCGGAGAGTCAAGGTGTCCGAAACTGTCAGTCAGGTTAGTAAATTTGATTGGTTTGTAAAAAAATTTAAACTTAACATTATCGTATCTTCAAACCAGATGAATATTCTCGGTTACATACAGATAACTATACTACATTAACAGTTTTCAGTTATATGATCAATAAATGTTCAAATAAAGCAATTTAAAATGACCCTGTTTAATTACGGTAAACTGATAAGCAATTTTCAAATGCTTTTTTGCCTCTCAAAACTTACATTCCAAATGTTCCAATATTAACTTCGCAAGGAAACATCGCATGAACCTAATTATTTCTGCATGTTAAAGGTAAAAATAAATTATAATAACTCAATTTTCAATATTTCGACTTATTCCGTGGCTTGGTTCTGTCATATATTAAAAAAAAAGTAGGCCTACATAGTATAGATCAGTGACCAGAACTGTTTCCTGTTACACCTAATACGATGCCTGCGATATTCTATTTTGTTAACATAATTCTGAAAAATAAACAATAGATTTATCCATCTCCTGTAAATCATTTGATTTCTCAACAATAATCTTACAATAAAATGACTGAGAAGAAAGAAATACACTTGAGTCATATACAAATAATATCGACTTTCTCAGTAATTCATAAAAATAAGGGAGACCTGATGAGAGATATATCACCCCAGCATTAATGATCTCAGTTTCCCGAGCAACATTCCCAAAGCATTGTTATAAAAAACTGTATTAGTTATAAGTGACTTCGAACTGTAATTACTGCCCCCATAGATTAGCACAGTACATAATAGAACGAACTACCGTATTGCGTATTTTTACTTCGAACATTATTTTTCAAAATCGCTCTTTCGACTGTTACTACCGTCCGTATTCACATACTTTAATTTATTAGTTCCGTTATCGGAGCTCAGATGTACCCGTCTCATTAATTAATTAAGTAATGTATCTTTCCTGCGTAATGGCCGAAAAAGTTAGAAGGCGTTGGATGGCTATATAATTTCTTTTGTATAGTCGTGAAGTGGAACTGAATCCGTAGATTTCATTTTGTTGATAGTTTTACCCACACGGCCAGCTAACACTCGAATATATAACAGAGTTTGAAACTTGATTGTCGGAACACAATTAGCCTGAACCTGTGCGTGAATGATTGTAGATTAAAATTACCTCTCGGCCAATTTGACAAGAAGGCTGAGTTTTATAATAAAATAGCAAACATTTAGGAAGTGCGCCTCCAGTGGATTAATTTTGATCTAGTGGCAATTATGAAAACTACTAGGCCTAGATAACTACAATAAATATATTTTAGCGTGGATTTCTTGTGTGAAAATGCATACGCTTTATGAATCTGCCGGTAATTGTCAAATATGAATATTTACCGATTGCGAGTGGGTTATCCAATCCAAGGAGTTATTATAACTCCTTGGCCAATCACATGTAACTGAAACCAGCCAATCGGATAATTATAACTCCTTGGCCAATCACGTGACTGAAACCAGGCAAGCGGATAATCACTGTATAATTATGCCCATGAAAACGTAACGAACTCAGACATGCGCTGTTTATGTCGTGAGAAATAAAAAAACAGAGAGAGCGACGAGGTTCAAATCAAGGAACTCGAGATTGACAGGAAAATACGTTCCATCAAGCTACAGTGTCACATTAAAGTGATTACGTATTTTCTTTTAAAATATTAGTAAAATCAAATTGATCAGAAGATTCCAAATCAGTTACGGCCCAAGACAACAGTTACACTGCAGGGACGCATCCAGGATTGATGGGGTACACAAAACCGATGGGGTTTTGAGAAACTAAAAAAAACTTATACTGCTTTCTGTGGTGGTGCAGTTAACTTCATGCTTCTTTCTTCTGACATTACTTCCTTCTCCTCTGAAGGGTGTACTCATATACTCTGAAGGTGATACTCGAGGACGCAATCTTATTATTTATACTTATAACGTTGGACTATGGCGGGCCGAATTGTCATTTAATCGAAAATAAAGATATCTCTATTTAAATAATGATATCTCTATTTGTAATAGAGATATCTAAATTAAAAATAGAGATATCTCTATTAAAAATAGAGATATCTTTATTAAAAATCGAGATTTGTGGTTGTATTAGCGATATCTCTATTCATTAAGAATTGAGATATCTCTATTTTCGATTAAATGCTGATTCGGCCCGCCATATTGGACTGATGCAGTACCGTAATGCGGGCCACCAAAAACCTCATCTTGTAAGGGTGTTATAAAAATTTTATATCGTACGCTTTTTTCGCCCGAATAATTTTGTCTAGAGAAAACGGGAAAACATATAGAGATGTAGTGAAATAATAGGTATAGCAATAGAGAAAAAACAAACTGATAAGACGTAACGGTTGCAACAACGCCCTCTAGAGTTCACAAGATTAAAATAATTTAGTTAAACAAATAATAGAAGCTGATTGTGATTGCAATTATATCACTTTCATTCAAACTACAGTCATTAATAATTTTCAAAACAGACCATTTATCACAATAACGGTTAATTTTACTAAACACCAAAGTTTATTAGGTTAGTATCCAACTAGTAACACGTGCCGTAGCCAGTCCCAAGTTTTATTATCCCAATTAGGCCTAATAATAGCTTCAATGGGATGTTTTCCCCTTCCCAATTGCATTATCAGTTTATGGAGGGGCACATTTTAATCCGCAGTGTGTCACTGAAGATATCCAATAATCATTTTCAATGCAAATGCGAAGTTAGTGTAGTCATATACCGAAGGGTCCTACAACGCCCTCTATAGTTCACAATGATTAAATAAAAAAAGATAAATAATCTTGAAATAAACATGTTAAGCCCCATTTTAGAATAGGCTGTTTATCAAGAGCATATACATATTGATGCCATTACCAAATTTTGTTGTTTTACTTCATTTCTTTATCAAAGCTTTTGTCAAATAACGTTTTGTCTGGATTGATTTCAAAAGTAATGTTATCTAATTGACGATCTTTTGTATGATATATTATACATTCAGAAAAGCTATAAAACATTTCACGTCGGAACAATCAGTTAACTAGACCATAGTTAACTTTTCTTTTCTCTATGACTAGACAATGTGAGCTACGTTGATTACACTATTACATTCAACAACATTATGGTTCACTTGGGAACAATCTTTTAACTAGACAATGAAAACCTAAATTACCTTAGTCATGCTCGATATGTTAATACCTACACGTACTGTACTATTATTTATAACCGGTTTAATCAAATAGCGAAATGAATTGAGTATTGTTTAAGATAATATTTATAACAGATTTAATCGTTTACTATCAACAATATTGGATCATCTTGAATTGATGTATTCGTTGATCTGAACAAAAGTTAAGTACGCTCATAAATTCGTAATCAAATCAAGATCCAATTACATCCTCTATCGCGAACGATTATTCGCTATTGTGCGTTCCATACCTCTAGTGTGACGAAGGGTAACGTATTCCTGTCGTCTGCGTGTTGTTTTACTCAGATGATAAGTTGAAGCGTTTTTGCGCCTTCAAAGCGCAGGGGCGGATCTAGACATGTACTGTGAACTTCGCAAAACCCATGTGAAGAAGCTGGGGGTCTGGGGGTCGCTTAGGGCCCCTGTGGTGAGGTACCAGAGTCTGAGGTCGTCTGACCTTCGCAATGGCGAACGGTGCGAAGGTCTGTATCCGCGCCTGAAGCGCGACATTCAATTAAGTTGTTAAAAAGATTCACTACGATTATTCGCTTTTGTGCGTTCCATACCTCTAGTTTGTGACGAAGACTAATGGATTCAATGAACGCTCGTCGTCTGCGTCGTATCATACGATCAGTGGAGGTCATTTTTTACGCCTTCAAAGCGCGATATTGGATCAATTTTCAAGTGCAATTGATAAGTTGTTGTAAAGATTCGCCACGCTACATCAATCGCTAGCCATCATATGCTGGAAATTTTCCACCCATGTGTTGAAGATGCATTATTGTAATTATTCACCATTAGGGACGAGTCAAGTGGCAATTTACATAACGGTTTGTGATCAAATGAAATAATAGTGCTGTTGTTAACGGTATACATTTACTTAGTACTGTTAATGTTGCTAATAATACTGCAACTAGGCGGAGCGGTTAAGACAGGGGAACGGTGACCAATAGCAAAAATGATTAACAACAGGTTTGATGCCCGCGTGGCACCTGGTTCTGGTGAAGGAAGATAACTTTTTGGGTAAGGATGATCGGAATCTTACTGTAGACAAAAATGGCTCTATTGCTTTAGACGAGAAGAGACGAGGTTACCAAATCCATACATTTTCTGTTGATGAGGGCATGACGTCAGGAGCAATTGAACGTAGCTTCAGGAATAGCCTGTCTCACAGGCCTTACGGTCGGGTTTAATTCACTTTTATTGCTTTATTTCTTTTAAGGCCCTATTGACGTCCCATACTCACTTATTTTAGTTTAGCAACGGCAAACTAAAATAAGTGAGTATATGGGACGTCAAAAAAGACGCCTTAAAAGAAATAAAGCAATAAAAGTGAATAAACCCGACCGTAAGGTCAGGAATATTAAAGTTGACATTTTCATTGAGACCTTTAAAGCAGTGCTAATGCAACTATTACTATTGCTGCTGATATTGTGACTATTACTGCTGCTGCTGCTGCTACTGCTTGCTACTGCTGTTGGTACGAATAATACTACTGTTGCTTCTACTGTTGCTTTTACTACTACTGCTGCTGCTACTGCTGGTACTATTGCTGCTACTGCTGCTGTTACTATTACTGCTACTACTACTGCTACTGCTTCTGCTACTGCTACTGCTACTGCTGCTGCAACTGTTAATATCGCTGCTGTTACTACTACTGATGTTACTATTGCTGCTGCTACTACAGCTTCTTTACTACTACTGCTTCTGCTACTGCTGCTTTTAAAGTTAATGTACCGAAATAAATCAATAAAAGTGAATAAACCCGACCGTAAGGTCAGGAATATTAAAGTTGATTTTAATTGAGACCTTTAAAGTGGTGCTAATGCAACTATTACTATTGCTGCTGATATTGTGACTATTACTGCTGCTGCTACTGCTGTTGGTACGGATAATACTACTGCTGCTTCTACTTTTGCTTTTACTACTACTACTGCTGCTACTGCTGGTACTATTGCTGCTATTGCTGCTGTTACTATTACTGCTACTCCCACTGCTACTGCTTCTGCTACTGCTACTGCTGCTGCTACTGATAATATCGCTGCTACTACTACTGATATTACTATTGCTGCTGCTACTACAGCTTCTTTACTACTTCTACTACTGCTACTTTTAAAGCTATTGTACTGCAACTGCTGCTGTTACTGCTACTGCTGATCCATGATACTGCTACTAATGCTGTTACTATACCACTGCTGCTACTGCTGCTGTGTAACTATTGTTGTTACTACTACTACTACTCCCACTACTACTACTACTACAAATACTACTACTACTACTACTACTCTACTACTGCTGCTACCACTACCGCTGCAGCTACTGCTCCGCTGCTGATACTGCTACTGTCAGGGGCGGCGGAACGTTTTTGAATTAGGGGGACGAGGTTATCCCTGGGGGGGGGGGAGGGGGTTACCGAGTTCATGTTTTCTGTAATTTTATGAAGTAAATAAAATCATGAGAATTTCAAATTGATTTGCATATCATGAGAGAATGGGAAATGTATTTAAGTGACAAAATGCAAGCTGCCTTTGGCAAAAATTAGCCTAATTTATACTGATGATACAATTCAGTTCATGGTATCGTATTCATTTATCACACTGAAGTACTGTATGCTCAGTTTCAAATTAAATCTTCCATAGTAACTATTTATGAAATAACATGCGATTGACTGTTTGAACTCTACACAACTGCTATAATTTGACACCATCGGTGTTCCATAGTTATTCCTTTGTTTTTCCTTTTCTCAGACTGATTCATCAAGAAAACGCAATACGTAGGCTACATTTTTTGCACCATCATCGTTTCATAATCATCGATTTATGTCCTTTCTTCAGAACATACCAATGATACAAACGAATTCTACTGATATTAAAATTTAACTTGCATAGGCCTAATGTGAATACGGCCCTTATTTTAAATCTAAGACTACAGAAATTTAAATTTGCCAACCGACGTTTAATAATCATCGATTTATGTTTAACATACGGGTGATAAACTAATTCTACTGATTTTATATTGTGACGTAAACACCACACAATAATTTGGCACTAACGACGTTCCATAATCATCGATTTTTGTTCAATCGTTTATAGTAGGTTCAACAAGCAAGCGACACTCAAACTAATCGGTAACCTTTAACTCACGATGTAAACGTAAAACCCAGTGTTTGTTGTGCTATTATGATAACTCAAGCTGAGTTATTGAATGATTATGAACAACATAAACAAGGGACGGTGCTCATTGCATTTCATAAGAATCTTAAGATTACATTCTTTTACTTTTCAGTTTTTTTTATCGGATCCCAGTTTCTGCATTAAGTAGATATTTATTTATTATTTATTTATTTATTACAGATTCGACACAATAAAAATTGATTGATCAGGACGTGTCTAGAGGTGAACATGGGCAAAGCCCAACACAGAAGTGGTTTCCTCCAAACCCTGGTTCAATACAATAAAATTTACAAAATAAAAAAGTACACATAATGTTAAAAGCATGTGCGTTGTCCTTACTACAGTAGGGAGTTTTTAGTGGATGAGTTAACGTCCCTAGACGACGTCGACTGAAGTCGTCTATGGCGGGCCGAATTTCCATTTAATCGAAAATAGAGATATCTCTGTTTTAATAGAAATATCTCTATATAAATAGAGATATCACTATTTATATAGAGATATCTCTATTTAAATACAGATATATCTATAAAAAAATAATACAGATATAGCTATAAAATACAGATATATCTATAAAAAATAGAGATATCTCCATTAAAAATAAAGATCTCTATTCTCGATTAAATGTTAATTCGGCCCGCCATAGACCTCCACTACATAGTTAACTATGGTTTTGAACGTTTTAGAATTGTGAAAAAGTTAAGTCATCAAAGTTTTATGCATTTCTAAGATTCTGTTATTTGTTTGTGTAATTTGATTTGTTTCATATTTGAAATAATTATTGCGTTCTCATATAAATTGTAGGACTTCTTTAAAAAACACAAAAACAAAAAAAAAACAAGCGAATAACAAATAATAGGATACTATTCCATGAGATCACAACTAATAAAAGGCATCAAGTATTAAGGAGAACGACGTCAAGTCCATAGTGGACGAGTTCTCTGGATGACAAATGAACAAGAGTCGACGTGGCGCATGCTCTCAGCTTAAATATGACGTCAGGACGTCGCAGCTTAATCGATGTGAAATTTAAAACGTTGTTTCACTACACATGTGCGTGTCAGACTTTACGCGCACGTGGCACCAGATTAAAGACAATTTATATAAACTAGAGCACGCACAAAT
>JAOTQE010075584.1:0-10383 GCA_025631205.1 Nesometra sesokonis
GGTACAACCTGGGGTAAAGAGCACCAACTGGTGGGAAAATGTTGTTTTGAGACACTGGGATGAGGAAGAATGGCTTTTGAATTTAGGTATTTATTTACTGAGAAAAAAAAACTTGTTTTCGATCCTCAATATTTCGGCAAATAGAGAAATCAGAATTTACTCGTACGCTTTAGATTAATATCTTATGATTGGTTATGATTCTGAATGCAAAATGCCAACCCCAGTCAAATCGGGTCATGCTAGGTTCAACCTCCGCCGAGGTTGAGCTGCCTGGGTTGAGAGCGATTTCAACACCGGTGCCAGTCAACCAAGGTTGGTTCACACTATGTAATTCTCAACCGTATTGACTCAACCCAGCTAGTCTGACTGTAGCCTAAATAGTCTCCAAAAGACTCAATTAAGTAGTTATAAACAACAATATCATCTTTTGGACCAAAGCTATTAAGGGACTTCCAAAGCTTGGTGATCCTTCCAACCATTTACAGTATTTGACTATTAATTTGACTACCCCATCAGTCACAATTATCACCATTTGTTACCTAAATTAAGGACCCCAGATCTTCAAGTGACTAATCATTATGCTGACAAATGAAGTAATGTTATATGGTACAGTAGGTATAGTAAATATGAACCCAGGAAAACACCACCCAAGATCAGAGAGAGCCAGAGCAGAAACCGTCTTTCATCTTTCATTCAGCTAGTCCTCAACGAACAACGAAGTAAACTAATGGCCGAACCAGTACACAATACTTTGACTTAACACTATACAACATGGTAGAAGCCCTAAACAAGATCCGCTCTCAAAAGAAAAACTGATGCAGGGGTCGGAAAAATAAATACAGTCTTTAATGTAGATGTCAAGAAACGAAATCTCAACTTTCTTCAATAGATACGAGACAAGCCAACAAGCAGACAATTCTAAAGGATACGCGACAAGCCGACAATTCTAAAGGTTACGAGACAAGCTGACAATTCTATTGGATACGAAACAACCCGACAATGAACAAGTCATCCTTTTGGATTTTTTTGAAGATACTGAGAATTTTTTTTTTTTTTGCCCCGATTTTCATTGGAACTTTGAACATTCAATTGATTGACTTTTTTTCCAGAACTTTCAACATTTACTAAAAATACCCCTTTTTGAACAATGAATTAACATTGAACATTTCCAATAACTTTTGCTTTTAACTTTTCCTTTTTAATTTGCACTTTATTGCAACTTTGATTGAATTTTACGATCTGATACACCTTTTGTAACGTTTGCATATCAAGTCTGGGTAAGTTGAACACAATTTTATTCCCATTGTGTGAAAGAGAAAAAAGTTGTAAAGTTTAAAATTTTTTTTTAAACAACTCTTTGGTATATTTAATTAGTAATTTAAGCTAAAGAGAAAACAGACTACGATGAGTGTAGCACCCACTCCCTTTACCGATTATTTGGAAGCTCACCATTTAGAAAACCCAACAACGAATGCTGAAGTTCAAAACACTGTAAGAATTTTTAAATATAGTCTCCAGGGCCAAACTAGACTTTGGATTGAGGGCAAGATGTTTGACTCAATCTCCAGTCTCAAAACCAGTTATGTTAATAGATTTAGTAAAAATAAATCTGCATCTGCCCATGTTAGGGATCACGACTCCATAACATTCACTACTGGGGATAGTGCCGAAAAAAACACATTACGCAAACAAGCCGCCCAAGAGATCAACTTTGGAGATGACCAAATCAAAAATTTATTGCTCCACTGCCTCCCAAATGTAGAGCAGCCGTATGTCTGTACCAGCTGATGCCTCCCTCGACATGATAACACTATCAATCCAAAATTACTTGGATCTCTTTGTAAAACTTTGCGTATGATCTAACCATATATTAAAGATTGTTTACCCAAAATATCAGCGAATCCATCTTTTGCCGGGATGGAATCCATTTTCTAGGCCCTTTTAAATCTACAGCTGATGGCCTAAAATGTGTAAATTGGAACCCACACACAAAAAAATGCATAAAAAATCTATTATCTATCTACTTCACAACATACAAAATCCATGACATAGTATGCGATTTTTACATTAATGAACACAAAGTTTGCTTTTTGGCACACTAAAAATTTACCTGCAAATAATATCACCATGATGACAATAAATTGGTATATAAAGTGACCTAAAATATTCTTCATCATAGTACGAGATATGAGTGGCTTAGTACGGCCGTACGGTTTCCGGGTCAGCAGGGCAGGTGTCGGTGGTTCAGTCGCCAAGGCTAACGATGCCAGCGAATCCATAATCAGGTTTACCCACAGCATTTGAATAGCTTTTAATGGACTGTCCTACACAACAATAAAGATAAACATAAGAAATATAAAAGAATGAAATAGAAATTACTATCAATATTAATATTTTTCACATCATATTCAACAGCAGGTTTCCTTGCCACTTACAGGATGAGAACTACATTTTGTGCGAGTTGTATGGCCGAGTGGTTAAAGCAGGGAAACTGTGAACCAGGCATAAATAACAGCACGGGTTCAAGGCCTGCTCGCAACATGGTTCTGATGGTGGAGCAAGTCTTCTCGGATAAGGACTATAAACCGTAGGGCCAGTGTACAAAATAGCTCTTGTGCACTATAAAGAACCCAGTATATCTTTTGAGACGAGTAGGGGTTACCCCGGTGTACTGGTCCATACACAAGCACTGCCGTGGACAGAAAGATGTGCCCAAATATAGTAGCTGCATAGGACATGACGTGACCCTTAGGGGAGTAGCAAGTTATTGACTGTGCAACATCTAGTCCACTGCACCTTTGATGATTCGATTTGAATTTGAAATGATGCAATATAAATGTCTAAATATTATTAAATATTAAATATATTAAACCAAGTCTTGTTTGGATACTGGGAAAGAACCTTGGCGTTCAGCCAGGGTTCGAACCACCAAGCTACAGCGCCACTCCGAATATTTCAGAGGACAGCTTATACTCTATCCAGACTAGCATTCCATTACAATCGGTTGCGATGTGATCAGTGGTAATCTATTCTCATTATTCCCATTTGCACCCAATCGAAAACATTGATTGCATCCAGACATGGGCTTACTTTGTCAAAACACAAGGGGTTTACCGTGACCAATCAGCGTCTGGAAACTGTTGCGATTTGTTGTCATCTGATTCCGTGATATTCGAAAGTAATCAGACTTGTTGCTTCTGATTGCACCAAATAACAATTGATATTGATTACAATCGATTACTACTGGTTGAGCATTCACATGCAACTTACGGAGTTCAAGCAGTTTCCGCAGCTGTTATGTTTCAGACATCCAATCACGAGGTCAGGGGTTCGCGGCTCACTTTGGTCGACTGCTTATGTTCCTAGGCAAGACACTTTATCCACGTGGGTACCTGGGATGTACAATTGCCACACACAATGATTACAGCTGTAGCATTATTAAATTGATTGTGTTCCGTAGGTGTTTGTTCGAATACCTGGGAGTAATTGTGATGCGCTTAGATGTCTTGACATTAAGTGCTATATAAATGTCACATATTATTAACTTTACATTGCGATTGGGTGCAATTGGGTTACAAAAGGTCTCAATACAATGTTCGTCTGAATGAGCAATAGTGTCAACACCTCCATACGGGGCGGACACACAAATGAATGAACAGTGATATATCTTATCACTGCAGAGGGACTTACTCCAATGGTCATGGCACTGATGACCGTGACAGTGATAGCGGTCAAGTTGACCGTCAGCTGAAACTGTAGGAATTTGGCAATACTGTCGTAGACATTTCTTCCCCACATCACCGCCTTCACGATACTTGTGAAGTTATCATCTGTCAATATGATGTCCGAAGCTTCTTTGGCAACATCTGTACCAGCAATGCCCTACAAAAGCAAAAAATATTTAGAATGTAGTAGAATTCATGAATCACGCATTTATATCTTTAAATAAATGAATTAATTTTGTAATACGGGAAGTGTATTAGATCTAAACAATTTTTTTTTATCTTCAACTATTTGTAATTTAGGTTGTGGGCAAACACATTGAACCATAAATTTTCGATTTGAAAAGGTGTTTTGAATCGTTATAAAAAATATAAAAAACATTACCGATAAAATTCAAAAACACGCTAGAATGCTATATTTCCACTATTTACTACGTTGTGCGCAATGAAATTCGTAAATCTTCGCAACGTATTAAAATCGCAATTAAACAAATTAACAAACTTTTTAACTTCAATTTTTATACTGTATGTTCTGAAGGATGTTACAACTACAGAAAATTTAATAAATAAACAAAATTTCTAGGCCCAAAACATGTAAATTCTTGCCACAGGCAATGTTGCCTCATGAGCACCCAAATTTAATGATCCAAATCATCACAGTTGAACTCTGTTTAACTTTGACGATTCATTGTTAACATCAGGATTAACGTCGAGAGTGACCAGTTTACCTGTCAATCGTTGTGAAAATAGTCATTTTTCAAAATTAATGATAAAAAACACTGTTCGAAATCGCCCCTTTTGCGATTTATGATCGACAGGAAAAAAGGCTTAACAGACAGTTTGGTTCAAGTTTACCTACGTCCACATTTAATTCATGATCTCAGGACTTTAAAAAAATGTCTGAATGCATTTTGTGCCTACCATAGCAAATCCAACATCAGCTTTTTTCAGAGCCGGTGCATCATTTGTGCCGTCCCCGGTCACAGCTACCACTTCTCGGTTGGGGTTCAGTTTACTATCTATGATCCCCTTCACCAGTGTGTGTTTGTCAGTGGGTGAGGAACGAGCCAGTACCCTTAATTTCGGCCACACCTTGTCTATTAAATGTTGTTGTATCTGGTAAGAAATAATACAATTTAATATTAGTATATACCTAATGACATTACATGATACTGTTTCCTCCAAACACTTAAACTGCACTGATTGGGTAAAAGAGCACCACATGATTAAAAATATTTCTAATATTCCACCAGGTTAGCGGCATTTTGCGAAATAGTATATCATATTGTCGCAAAATGGCATTACTGACAATTGTGATGTTTACAAATTCTCAAGATGGTAGCCTATCGAACAGATAACTGACAACGATATAGACAAATTTATCAATTCAGTCGACAGTGCAAACACCCAAAGAACAAATAAAATATTAAATGTCCGTTTTTCTGAGAATTCTGTGGAGATTCGAAAGGTCCACTAATCAACTTCAAGTAAGAAAGTATAATGCATACTCCAAGCAATGAGATACACGCCATCGTGACAAGATTCAATATTTTGACATAAATTATGTCAAAAAATTGAAGCTTACTTAGTTTACGATAACACTTTTGGAAATCGTTCATCCTTTTATGGACATCAGTCTCAGTGATGTCCATTCCTGATGATAACATAATTTATTTCGAAATATTGAATCTTGTCACGATGGCGTGTATCTCCTTGCTTGGAGTATGCATTATACTTTCTGTGGAGATTGTTGAGTGAATTTTGAATATGTCTTGAATGCATTGCACCTCCCCAGAGCTTACGAGAAAGGCAGGCAGCCTAAAGGTAGGCCTAGCCTAAAGCATTCATCTATAAAATGTTTGATGTAGAATATAAAACAAATATAGTTTGCCTAATTTCAAGTTTCTGGTTAAAAGAAAACAATATACACTCTACTAACAACATTGAGAAGGGACTTAAAATCACCCACATCATCAGATCAAACACTACTAACAAAATTCAAAACTGTAATGGATCTAAAGAAACTAAAGAATCTAGCATCTTGAAGAAAACTGGAGAAACTTTACAACAAAAATAAGCAGAGCAGCTGAGGTGAAAAAATCAGACTAATATTCAGAGGAATGGTATTAATTAAGTACAGTCAACCTTCTCATTTACGAACTTCTCATTTACAAACCTTCTATTTTACAAACACTGTTCTGTCAATGACGTCATTAGAATAATGGCCACCGATGAAATTATCCGATAATTTATCATTGATATTTTTTTGTTTTTTTATATTTTATTCCTCCTAGTTCATTTAAACAGCTTTGTTTAACAACCAAGAGCACAAAATAAACACAAATAAGTGTTTTGAAGGCCTTACTTGACAAGTTTTCATGAACCTTCTCATTTACGAACTTTCACATTTTGTTTAATTGTATCTATTATAAATTGACAAGTTTTTTTTTCTGTCAATGACGTCATTAGAATAATGGCCACTGATGTAATTATCCGATAATTTATCATTGATATTTTTTGTTTTTTTAATATTTTATTCCTCCTAGTTCATTTAAACAACTTTGTTTAACAACCAAGAGCACAAAATAAACACAAATAAGTGTTTTGAAGGCCTTACTTGACTTGACAAGTTTTCATGAACCATCTCATTTATGAACTTTCACATTTACAGAAACCTTCCAGCCCAAGGGGTGTGTAAATGAGAAGGTTGACTGTAGATCAATGCTTAAATTTTGTTTAAGGATTGACTTAAACTTGAAAGTATAATACCTACTCAAAGCAATGAGATACATTTATGAGATAGACATAGACATAGAAATAGACATTTATGAGATACAATTATGTCATCATTATTGATGACATCATTTATGTTGAAATATTGAATCCTGGCAAGATGGCGAGTATCTCATTGCTTGGAGTATGTATTAAGCTTTCTTGACATTTAAATGATCTCCTTCTAATCCGGGCTCTTTGTTTAATTGTATCTTTTATAAATTGGCAAGTTTCTGATTTTGTGCCCCAGATACGTACTTTACCACTCCTATCTCGGATTTTCTTGTTGAATTCTTTTCCATCAAGGACCAGGAAATCCTCGTTAGGATTCAGAATACCACATTTGGTGGCGATAGAACGAGCCGTATTGATGTTGTCACCTGTTACCATGCGAACTGTAATACCAGCCTGTTGGCACTGCGATATTGCATGAGGCACCTACATACAAATTTTTAAAAAATATTATAATTTTCAATTTTTCTATTATTTATTTTAAAAGTAGAACACACAAGGGAGTTTACACAAGCAGATGGAGAACGAACGGCAATATTTCATGCCAGTGTGTACACGAGGTGCGGTCCCGAACGATCCTGTAAAAGGATCAAGCGGTACTGGGTCTGGGAAATTACATTTATGATCTCGACAAGATCACATGAAGGTTAGAACATACGTTGCGCAATTAGAACATAAGATGCACATCATAAATTTAGTTGTGGAAATGATACAACATAAACAATATTAGTTTAAATTTGGTATTGATGATTTTATCTATTTCTAAAATGTAATAGATTTATTTTAATAACTTATTTAATAATTTATTTAAAAATTGTAAATTTTATGTAGAAATGAGAAAGAAAAGATCCATGGTAGAGTGAAGTATTGTAGATAGAATCAAGGTAAAGGAAATGGGTGTTAGTTATAAATAGCTTTTGAAAGAATACTTGCTTGATTATAATACTATAAAAGCCATATGTCAGCATTACGCCTTGATTACAGCAAGTTTGGACACGAGGTACGTTCCCAAACGATCTTGTATAGAAAAGAGTGGTACAGGGTCTGGAAAATTATGTTCATGATCTTGACAAGACATATTCAGTCATAGAAGTACCGATGAAGAAAGACCAGACATAACTTCGACTTGAGTGATATGATAGTATAGTAGTGAAAGATGTTAATGATACTTTACATTAAGGTTTTAGGTCTATTATTTGGAATTAAGACAATATGCGCTGTAATTATATATATTTGTTAGTAAAAGTTTAATTTTAAAATATGAATCAAAGACAGAAGGAAGTAAAGAAAAGAAACATGGCATGTGATAGTGCATTACACCAGGAGACCATAATACTTGCGATAATAGATCTCAAAATATCTTATAAATATATTTTAAAATAAGACGCCAGCTGATGTTTCCACTCACCTCTGGTCTGACAGGATCCTCAATTCCTGCTATAGCTAAAAATGTTAAAGCCTGTACAATGTTTGCTTCATCTTCCCAGTCTGGGTTCTCCTTCGGACCGAAATCACGGTAGGCAAGACATAGCGTCCTCAAGCCATCCGATGCCATCGGTTCGATTACATCACTCTGAATTTTGTTCTTTTGGTCAGGGGAAAAGGGTTGCGGTGCACCATTTTCATCAAGAATCTGTACACACCTATGCAGAAACAAGATGGTAAGGAAAATCGTTAATAATACTTAGGTCCACGCAAATCGGACCTAAAAATGTTATGTTGTTCTTGTTGTTGTTGCGACCACAACTTTAAAAGCATCCAGCGTCGCCAGTTTTGAATGGACATGCTTGAAATTTTGTACCCCATTTCCAACAAACGTTCATCGCCCTATTTTTAGTTACACCACAGAGTGTCCCCTAGACCCACAAAACAAAAAATGGTTTCACCAGGGAGCAATAAATAATACAAAGAAATATAAAATACAACACAACCATTATAATAAGGCAAAGGTCGTGACTCCGATTCCTGCTCCGGGCAACACAATAATTACTTTTTTCTTATTCTTATCCAAGTTTAGAAAAAAAATATTGTGAACATTCTAAATATTTACAATAGTTTTTAGCTAATTTTCTTTTCCAAGCTGCCTTGTCAAAACTACAAACATATCTTTACATTTTTAATGTGACATATCCCATCAATGGTACAGTAATTAATGGAAAACGGCTTTTACACTCCAAAATTGCACTAAAAACGCAGACTTGTTGACCGGTCACTCTTGTTATCATATATTTCTGCCAAATGGGCAAGTTTTTGTCAATTTTTTAAGTGGCAAATATTTAATTGCAAGGTTGACTTATTCAATTTAAGCAATCTGGTGCACTTACTTCCTCATAATAACTTCTGAAGCACCCTTGGTATAGAGACGGAATCCACCATCTTCTAATGGAATAACTGTGCTCATCGATTTCCGTGATGAATTAAATGTGTACACGTGAACAAAACGCTCGGGAGGAAAACGATCACGAACCATCTGATAGTCATCTTCCATCGCTAAAATCAAACCTAAAAGGGCGCATTCGGTCTTGTTACCCACTTGACGTGGAAGTTGTCCTTCAGATTCTGGTGGCTAAAAATATCAAAATAAATCACTTCAGTAACCATACTTGTTTTCTAATTATTAAAATACACACCATCATGTTCAATATTTCAAGATTATGTCATTATCAGGAATCTTGAATGATGAAAAATTGAATCACAATAAGATGGCAGATATTTCAACTATATCTCCTTATCTGAGAGTAATCATTTCATACTTGTTTTATTGTGGGACGATAATATAGAATGTAGTGAGTCATTTTTATCATGCATGAAATCATTACAATATAATTTGAATTTCAATTTAAAAGAAGTGAGTGAATGATATATTTAGATGATGATGGTGGTGGTGGTAGTGGTGGTGGTGGTGGTGAAGAAGATGATGATGATGATGATGGTGGTGATGGTGATGATGATGAAGATGATGATGATGATGATGATGGTGATGGTGGTGATGATGATGATGATGATGAAGATGATGGTGATGATGATGATGATGATGATGATGACGGTGACAGAGATGATGATGATGGTGACGATGATGATGATGACGATGATGGTGGTGATGGTGATGGTGATGATGGTGATGGTGATGATGATGACGATGGTGATGAAGATGGTGATGGTGATGATGATGATGATGATGATTATGATGACGATGATGATGGTGGCAGTGGTGGTGATGATGATGATGATGATGATGATGATGGTGGTGGTGATGATGATGATGATGATGGTGGTGGTGGTGATGATAATGATGATGATGCTGTTGGTAGTGATGACAATGATAATGATTATTTCACCCCTGAGGATGATCAAAGTACATTGATCAAAACGTGGAGAACTTCAACATTTCATTTCAGTACTACACACGTAATGTACTGCAAACTTTGTATATTGTTGTTGTTGATGATGATGATGATGGTGATGATGGTGGTGATGATGATGATGATGGTGGTGGTGGTGGTGATGATGGTGATGGTGGTGGTGATGATAATGATGATGATGCTGTTGGTAGTGATGACAATGATAATGATCATTTCACCCCTGAGGATGATCAAAGTACATTGATCAAAATGTGGAGAACTTCAACATTTCATTTCAGTACTACACACGTAATGTACTGCAAACTTTGTATATTGTTGTTGTTGTTGATGATGATGATGATGGTGATGGTGATGGTGATGGTGGTGGTGATGATGATGATGATGATGATGGTGGCGGTGGTGGTGATGATGGTGATGATGGTGGCGGTGGTGGTGATGATGGTGGTGGTGGTAGTGGTGATGATGATGATGATGATTATGGTGGTGGTGGTAGTGGTGATGATGATGATGATGAT
>JAOTQE010075584.1:10483-28884 GCA_025631205.1 Nesometra sesokonis
ATGGTGGTGGTGGTAGTGGTGATGATGATGATGATGATTATGGTGGTGGTGGTAGTGGTGATGATGATGATGATGATGATGATGATGATGATGATGATGGTGGTGGTGGTGATGATAATGTTGTTGGTAGTGATGACAATGATAATGATAATTTCACCCCTGAGGATTATCAAGGTACATTGATCAAAATGTGGAGAACTTCAACATTTCATTTCAGTACTACACACATAATGTACTGCAAACTTTGTATATTGTTGATGATGATGATGATGATGATGATGATAATGATGGTAATTTCACTCCTGAGGATGTACATTGATCAAAACATCAAAAAGCTCAAAAATCCTGTACTGCAAAATTTATTAAGAAAAAATTGAAATTCTTACCAATATCTTTGATGTGTAACCACTGTTTATGGAAATTGATTCAATCAAACTTTTGTACATACTCTCTGGTATATCTTCACGATTTGGAACGGACTTATGATGCTTTCCGCCAAAGTAGGTTTGAACAACGGTCATTCTGTTCGTGGTTAAGGTACCGGTTTTGTCCGAACAAATTGCGGTGGCATTTCCCATCGTCTCACAAGCATCAAGATGTCGTACTAAGTTGTTATCAAACATCATTTTCTATAAAGTAATTCAATTTGTTGTTAAACAATTTAATTTGTCACAAGCCATTGCTTAACAATGGGCTAAAAGCATCAAAGAAACTCTCTCTCTATTCATGTAGATATCTTTGATAAATATAAATCTAATCCTGTCACTGCTTTCACACCTTTTAGGTTAGTAGTAAGTGTTAGTTATGATTGGTTAATACTTCTGATTTTAATTTAATAATAATTCTGATTGGTTAACACTATTGGTACTGGTGCTTACAAGCTGAAAGTTTATGGACAAACTTTCATTCGTGATGATGACGTAATTTATGTCGAAATATTGAATCCTGTCACAATGGCGTGTATCATCAGTGCTTGGAGTAAGCATTATACTTTCTTACTTGAAGGTAATTAGTGGACCTTTTGGTTTATTTTGTCACCATTTATGAAATAGTAATTCATTCAATGCATTTATTTAGTGAGATATGGAGGAAAACTTTGTTTTGGTTGGGTTCAGTATTAAAGCAAAGTGTACTCTTCTGTCAGGCAGTCCACTAATTAATCTACAAATCTACATTCACGAAACTTTACAAAGACATTTAAGCAAAGTACTTAGTTGGGTATAAGTGGCGGAGCCGTAAGGCTCATTGTCTTCCATCGCTTCTTCGAGCATTTCTTTTGAGAAAATTGGATAAATTTTATCCTATGATACAGAAACAAAAAAATGCATTGCATAAAAAGAAATGGGTACCTTAACGGAATATGCAAGAGAAATGGTGACAGCTAGAGGGAGCCCTTCAGGCACGGCAACAACTAACACTGTCACACCAAGAATAAAACTATCCACAAAGTCGGCGATATAATCAGTTGACCATTTGTTTTTCTCAATACCAAATTCAACAATACATAGCCGCACGATGAGGATGATTGTCGTCAGAACAGCGACTGTGCAACCTACAAAAAGTAAAGAGGAATATTTAAAAACTTAACCTTTTCAATTTTTTTGAGGAAATGAAGAAATTTTGACAAAAATGTCTAAAAATACTAAATGAGGCTATTTTGAAATTGGTATGTTTTTTTTCATCAAATTTCTCTTCAACTTACCTACATAGCCAATCTGGGCAGCTAGTTTGGTTAGTTTAGCCTGGAGTACTGACTTCTTTTCAACTTACCTACATAGCCGATATTTATAGCTAGTTTGGTTAGTTTAGCCTGGAGTACAGACTTTTTCAACTTACCTACATAGCTGATCTGGATGGCTAGTTTGGTTAGTTTAGCCGGGAGTACAGAATTCTTTTTAACTTACCTACATAGCCGATCTGGATGGCTAATTTGGTTAGTTTAGCCTGGAGTACAGACTTCTCTTCAGTATCGCCTGGTTCATCCCTATCCTGCAACAATTTTTCTAATTCTTCATCTTGTTTTCCATTTCTAGCCTCAGCATCATTCACTAAAGAAAATAATAATTATAAGTCTTTATTATAAATTCCATTTTACCTCAAAACAAATCCGTCTTATAAGGGGTAAAAAGTCTTTGTTTTGCCCAAGACTGACTAAACCAAAATTCTGAAAATAAGAGTTGCTATTGTTTTATTATTGCTGGTTTTTGTTTCAGTATTCATATCTGATTTTTTGGTCAGACACATAAAAGCATCAACAAAAAATTTAAGAAAAAGACAAATTTATCACAAAATTGTCTTTGACCAATCTTCAGACCAGACTTCCCTGGTGTTTCTGGAAAATATGGTTTAAAGAGAGTCAAGTTTTGTCTATATGAGGCATGTCATGACAAAACCACCAATTTGTCGCACAGGAAGTTTATAAGCAAATAAACAACAGGGAATATATATACAAAGAAATTATTTTATTTTTTGTTTCATAACTTCAGCTATGTCAAATTTTGATAATTTATACCTCACGTTTTAATATTAGACCATGAGAATGAAAGTTATAAATTTGCGTCTGAACAATTTTGAAAACATATGAGGCATTTTTTCATTATTCATTATTTTTATAAACCGTATGTTTACAAGCTGAAACGCCTAGCGAACTTTGATTCCGATACTCAAGTATAGAGGGCGCTGTGTAACCTATGACCCCTGTATGTCCCTATCGAGACCGAAGACAATGACACGCAATTCCCGACTATTGTATAGGTAGTATTTACATAGTATTATGCGGAGTTTCTGTTTTTGATCGGTAAAAAATTATGTATCTAGAATTTGTATAGGTTTTGTGCAAATAATGATTATTTTGTAAATAATGAAAATTTTTCAGCGGTAGCTTTTTAGACGTGCGGGCGGTGGATGCAAATCTAAAACTTTCATTCTCATGGCCTTAACTAATTCATTTCAATTTTGCTACAACTTGGTTGTTTTGCCATGACACATTCCATGTTTACATTGTTTCCATGAATTTGGGACTTAAAAAAACCTTGGTTGGTTTAGCGTGATATTAGGTATAGCAGAGGTTTGGTCCTGAGAGAAATATCTGTACAACCAATAAAGAAAAAACCTTTATATAATAATTTAATAATAATATATTACAGACAATAAATGATATTTATATAATACTGTATATATTAACTCTCCTAAAATCAACAACTCTTTGAAATGCATCTGTCGATTTTCCTTATACTTCGGTTTAGGAAAAGGCAAAAAAAAAAGAAAAATTTTATTATAAATTGTTTTTATGATTTTGGACTAGTTTACCATGAGGTTCATAGTTGAATCTCTCTGTGCGGACGTCTCTCGTAGTAGACACCTCCAATAATGGACACTTAATTCAAAAGCCTGTTTGTTCTTCTTATCCAAGCAGTGCTTTTGGTACCTCTCGTAAGCGGACTTCCCCCAAGCAGCCACGGACAATTTTGTCTTAAATTTTAGATTTTTTATTTAGATTTAGAGCCCATATGTAGCATCCCGAAAAATTTAGTGATTTTTTTGTACAACGAATACAAAATTTTGTAAAAAAATGCTTATAGTGTGATGGCAGAAATCATATTAATGAACTATCTGATAAATAAAATTTAGTACAATATAGAATGCAGTTTCTAGAGATGTGAAAGACCATTTGCATTGAAAATGCAGTAAAACATCGGATAGATGTGTTTTTACAAAGTCTGGTTAAAGTTCTTGTAAGTGGACATCTCCCATAAGAGGACGGATACTTTTCCCAGACTTGAGGATGTTCTGCTTACAAAAAGTTCAACTGTACTTAAAAGGTAGTTGATTTCAGAAGAGTTGACTGGAGATAATTTACCGACTCTGCAGGTATAATGTTTACCATTACAGGAGATTTCCAATGATACCAAAAATAATTATGAAAAGAGTAAAGTTTTCATGCATCTATATTGATCTTACAGGCAGCAAGACAGCATACATCACAATGTTACATGGCATTGTAAACTTAAAGTTACCTCACAGTATAGGTCACATATAGAAAGATTGTCCAATTAAATATCAGCCAGATATTGTGTTAAAGATATCTTCATAATTAGATAATATATAAAACATAAATATTTGTAAATATCTATAAAGATGTGATAGTATATTATATCATATGTGATAATCAGTATGTAATAATATAGTATCATATAGTATGCTATATTTATATATATATATTATGATAAACCAAAATTATAGTACTGTATCATACAATGATATACTTCAATTACATAACAAATAATACAAAGAAACTTTTAGAAAAGGAGAGGGAGTGTCCGTGGGAATTTTCCCGCCATGAAAATTTGGCCTCACGGACACGTTAAGGGATCAATTATTGTCTTATGATTGCTGATAATTTTTGTTTTATAGAAATAATGTTAATAATATCGATATACTTTTTTCAAAAGACGGGGTTTGGGGACTGGAGCCAGTCCAGCCCCCCTCCCCTCCCCACCTGCAGTGTACACAAATGGTTATGTGCAATTTAAAGGACCCAGTAGATTTAAGATAAGTAAGAGTCACTGGTCCACAAATCCTTGTCATGATAAGATGAATACGCCACCGGTTGACTGCAAGGACATAGAGTGATGGTAACTGAGGGAGAAGCAATTCATCAAGTCCACAACACCTTGAGGACTCTTGTAATGCACTGGTTGATTGGTACATCTCCTTCATGTCTGGAAGTTTGTGAATTCTATTATGACACCTATGTCGGTCGGCACCTTTGATAGAGGTTGCCTAAGTAAACATTTGATCCTGTTGGCCCATTTGATCGTTGGATGTTTACATCTTCTTAAGCCTTAATCTTTCCCTGCAGAACAACTTTTGCAAGGCAGTCATTTTCTCATCTGGCTATGTGGTTACAGTAGTGGATAACTGACAGTGGATTATATCAAGTAATTTGTTCTTTGGACCAATTTCTTACACTGGCATTTGTTCTTGTAGTACATTATATAAGTCTTATAATTTTAAAATTTACTTTTATTGAATGGCCTATAAGCAAATGGGATGTTGCAGGCATCCTTCAAATTTGAAATTCCATTTATTTCAAAAGAACAGCACAAAAATGGACTCAGTCAGCATGTGTTTTGCATGTGAATCACTCATGCATAAATGGGACATGCTGACTGGTCTGTTTGTCACTTGCTTTATTGGTCCTAAGACTCCATTCGGCACCAGTAATTGACTGGGCATGCACATTCCTTTTCAATGCATGCGCCATATAATTTTGTATGCAAACTAATCTGACCAGATGTTTCTTGGTAGTTTTTTTGTCAATTCCCTTCTCTCTGAAATATATGCTGCCACAACATTACTGTTATTTATCGCTGGTTACTCTTGTTCATATCTGCATACAGGTGTGGTGTGAGAATTATTAAAGTGGAAACACATAGTGAGAGGTTAAAAAACAAAATTAAAACAAAAACATTATGTTTTAATCAATTTGTTATACTACTATTTAGAAAAGAAGTGCAAACCATCTTGAACAGATGTAAAACTCAACATCAACTGACACAATCAAAAGTGTTATAGACACATTAACACACAAATTAACCTCAAAGACCCTTATCTAAACCATGCTTATTATCTAAACAAAAATAAACTACTCAATTTAATGTGTTAGAAGACCTAGATTGTTGAGTCGCATCTTTGCTGGCTGTTGTAAAGGTGAGCAGTATGGATTAAAACAAAATTGTCCACAGTTGCTTTATGTTATGATATCACCTGAAACACAGCTTTGTGTCTAATAACACATCAACATCCCATTCCCACAACTTAAAGCTGCCAGCAGACACACCAATTATCAACTGGAGAGTTTTCCTCAGTGCCAACACCAAAAACAAACAAAATATCAGTGTTGAATAAAAGAATATACTCCATTCTTCAAAATATCAAAGCACCTTGGACACAATGTGAAAAGGTTCTTTTGACATCAAACGCCAGTGACTGCACTATTTACGTTTCTACGCAATTGCATAGGTAATACTAACTTAAACAGTTTATTTTGTTGATGTGAAGGAAGACTGTCGTACACTGTTAATATGAATGGTGGGGTAATCTTGATAAGTTTTCAGGTGTGAATATTAAATGCAATTCACTGGGTCTCCAGAGTACAATCAAGGTTCAGTCTGGAATGTGGTAGAGTTCTCACAGAGACTTAAGAACACCCACAAGAAAAAACTGATTGAAAACACAATCACACATTTATTTCCTGGAATATGCTCCCCTCCTCTAGCAAAAGGCATTATCTACATTTTTCTTAATTTGAACATTAGGTGTATATCCCCATTTTCATGCCATCACTGTGGATAATTGGATTAATTTAGAACTGGCGGCTTCCTATATCTGTTATTCCTATCATTTAGTCATAGAGGCAAGTTGAAAAATTGAAAATTGAGATTTTTATGAATTAAGAAACTAAAATAATGATCTTTAACATGCAGAAAAAAGATCAGCTTCATACGATGTTTCCTTTCAAAGTTTTGAACAATCAAATTTCAGATTTAAAAGGTATGTTTTGAGAAAACTACATATAAAATTGCTTATCAGTATACTGTGACTGAGCGAGGGTCATTTTAAATTGCATTTTTTTTAATGCAATAAAACTTCTTGATCATATATCTGAAAAGGGTTATATGAAAAAGGTAATATGAAAATTGTTTCTGCCTATTGTTGAATCTTTTGCAACTTATGCCTCCTTTGGATTGGCTCTGCCAGAAGTACCCGATATTTCTTGGAAATGTAAGGTAAAAATCACCAAACTTTCTAATGGGAATATACACGTAATGTGATGTTTAGCATACACGATTCCTGATGGTACAATTTGTAACCTTAATTTAAATGTATTTGTAGAATTTAAAAATAAATTTGGTATTTTTCTTGTAGAAACTCCAATGTGTTTTGCTCATTAATACTAAAAACGATTTTGTAGGTAACACCTTTTGCTGAAATTAATCAGTAGATTTTTTTTCAGTTTTCAAACATAAATTTTATTACACATATGAAATAATAAATCATTACTTTATGACCAATTTCATGAAAATTTAGAAATAATCATCCTTTGAGTGATTCTAACACATCAGAAGCTATACAACACTATACAGCTATTCATGCGATAAAATTATCTATCAATTTTACCAAACGAAGTATAATAATGTTTAGATGCATAAAAGGATCTTTATGCTTGACTGTGATGGTCAGTCAGTCCCAATTAACATGTTAATTCTTCAAGATCTGATATTTTGGTAGGTGTCAAATTTGTGAGGTGCCATCACAAAATGAGTCGTGTTGTACAGAAAACCAAAATTGAGTTATTTGGATAGGAGAGATTATAAGCATTAAATTGGTTTTTTAAATGAGGTTCATAGCTTCAGAATAACCAGAGAAAAATCATTTTAAAACATTGGTGTATGAAAACACACTTTGAAGAAAATTAACATAAATGATAAACAACTGTTGACTTCATGTATGTTTTTCCATTGATTTTGGAAAACAACCTTCACAAAATGTAGTTAAAAAAAACATGTTGGGAATAAACATAAACAGGAAGTCTGTAATCACAAAATTTAATTACTGAACTTAACAAAACCAAAGGAATCTCATTTTTGTGAAATTATGACTTTCTGTCTAATTTTTTGAATATCTCAAAATGACCTGGTGTACAACACGACTCATTTTGTCACGACAACTCACATCAGGGCTTGATTTTTTACTAGCCAAGCGTACAATGGCTAGTGAAAACTGCACCGGGCTTGTGAATTTTCATTTTTACTAGACCAGTTGGCTAGTGAATATAAGTGTCAAGCAGTCACTTTTACACATTCTAGATTAAATTGCCACAGACATGGGCTATTTGAATTGCTTGTGGGCTAGTAAAACTTAAACTCAACTTGCCCAGTGGACTAGTCGAAACAAAAACAAGAATCAAGGCCTGCACATTAAGCAAGATGACTGTCAACCTGTAAAGCGGCTGACCATCTGGTTTACCAATAATACATCCAGGCTCGTACCATAAGAGTACAATGGGCGCATACTTACACACCCTCTTCACCCATTGAAAAAGGTCCTATCTTCTGACAATAAACAAATGAACTCAATACACATATGGTATGAATGAACCTCAAAGTTATTGGAAAATCCAGCAAAAGTATAATTTTGTTTTTGTTTGGCTGGACAGTGTCGGTTAGTCAAATGGACATCTTGTTTGAATTTCATTCTTGTTAATACTATACCTAAAACTAATAAAATCACTTTAAGGAGACTCGACTAACAGAACACTATAAAGGTTAACCATATCTAGAGGGAAAATACAATAATACTATGCATAAAAAAATAATAATTTATGCATGCACATTACACTTACTGTTTCACCTAAACCATTCTCAAAATAAAATAAAAAAAAGAAAAAGTAAACCATTAGATAGTACATGCAAGACTATGGAAAGAAAAATTGTTACACAAAATAGAGCTAAAAACAAATCCAAAACACGCTTTATTAGTAGTTGGATTAGACCAGGCAGCAACCGAAAATGCATTCTCCGTTCATAATTCTTACATTTGTTGTCCGAGTTTTCTCGTACCGCGTTCTCCTTGTTCTCAGAATTGTCCGCTTTATTTTGAGCTTCGACATCGTCCTTCTGTTTACCTGGTTTGCTTGCTAAGAAAAGATACACCTTGTGGTTTAAATTTAATTATAGCCGGTCACAAAAGCAATCGCCTGATATCCCTGGGCAATTAAGTATTTTCACTGGGCAACCATACTCATAGGGAGGTTTTACAACTTTACAAAATATAAAACCGAAAGCAAATTCTTGTAAAGTTTGAATGTAACACATTGAACATTGAACACATTGAACACATTGAACATTGAACACATTGAACACATTGAACACATTAAACATTGAACACATTGAACATTGAACATCAAACACATTGAACACATTGAACACATTGAACATTAAAAACGTTGAACATTGAACATTGAACACATTGAACATTGAACACATTGAACATTGAACACATTGAACATTGAACACATTGAACATTGAACACAATGAACATTGAACACAATGAACATTGAACACATTGAACATTGAACACATTGAACACATTGAACATTGAACACATTGAACATTGAACACATTAAACACATTGCACACATTGAACATTGAACACATTGAACATTGAACACATTGAACACATTGAACATATTGAACACATTGAACACATAACACATTGAACACACTGAACATATTGAACACATTGAACATTGAACACATTGAACATTGAACACATTGAATAGCTGTCACAGTTGGTCAGTATCATCAACAATTCATAGGTAGAAAATTGTACATATTTTTTAACACATTTAGCAACTTTTAAAAATGGAAGTGTGACATATCCATTTATATTTTCGTATTTTATAAAGTTGAAAAAACCGCTATTAGCAGACAACTACTTACTTAAATCATTTAAATCCTATCATTCAGATTATGATAATAGAGTGTTGTACATGGACAAGTGAAAGTTGTGTAGGCAAGTGAAAGTTGTTTGGGACAACCAATTTTTAGACATAGCTTGTCCCAATGGCATTTCAAAATCGTGTGTGGCCTACACAGGTGTTTATGTACAAACCAGAAAAAGATTGGGATGTTAAACTAAATAATTTCTTGGAAGACAAAGAAGATGAAATGTGAAGGTAATTCAAGTAACTTGAAAAATGCAGTGGGAAAATGTGCAACAAACATCTTTGTACTATCTAACCTACTCATGCAGTTGTCAAAAAAGGATGGTAATTGTGATTACGATATTAATGATTAAATTTTAAATTAGAGCAACTATAATAATTCTAGGCACTACTATATTATGTAAATGTACAGAAATACTAACACAATAAATAATATTAATTATTTTTTAATTATTTTAATCTTTTATTGAAGTATTTTGAAGTGATTTCGGTAATACCGGTACCATTTTCAAAACTATTTATTTTACTCCTTAATTCACAATGTGTACTTTCAAGTGTTTTAGTCGTTTTAATCTTGTATTGTATTTTTTTTATTAACAATGTTTTTATATTTGTATACATACCAATGGAATGTATTCTTATGCGTTTTGGACCAATAAATGTTATCTTATCTTTAAATAAAAAAGTTAGGTGTTTGCCTACGGCAGCATCTAACCTGCAGTATGAGACACGACCCCCATCGCTTGTTATGGTTCAATGATAATGGAATTAATTATACCACTATGGAACAGTATCAGAATGACAACAATGACCTTGATTATAATGATGATGACGATGAAGATAACTATGATGATGCCAATGACAATGATGAAGTTGATGATGACAATGACAATGATGAAGTTGATGATGACAATGACAATGATGAAGTTGATGATGACAATGATTCTAGAGATATAAATGATGAAGAGGATGATAATGATGATATGATAATGACTACAATAGTAAGACAATGACAATGATCACCATGACAATGATCACCATGACAATGATCACCATGAAGACGTTGACGGACAACTAACGATAATGACAACGACGACAGCGATGATAATTACAATAATGATGATGTAAATCATGATGGTTGTAGTGACATTGGTATTAATATAAATAAAAAAACTCTACTAAAAATCTATGAAGTATTGTTGCCAAAATGTTGGCTCTACTAGTTGGTACCAGGCTGCCTATATACAGGGAAACCATTAATACTTAATCAACAGTTCACAATCCCAAACATCAGTCATCACAATCATATTGTTTACCTTTACTGTAGGTTCCGACAGCGGCTTCTACCTCACCGTCTTCAACTTTGACCTTTGATGCTGTCTTCTTCTTGTTGCTTCCCAGGAGAAGGGAGAAGATCTGACCAGTTTGTGAATTTAGGCCGACTGCTGTTACTACAAACTTTCCACTACCCTCCATTACGTGAGTACCTAAAATGAATAAATTTTTTAATTGTTAAAAAATTCTTTTTAAATAGCATGTTATACACGATTGCAATTTTTTCTGGAAAACTTGTTAACAACAATGTGATGTTTCATATTAAAGATAGTTCCATAACAACTTTAAAATTAAACCTATAAATCAATAATTTACTCTACAGATTAGTCTTAACAAAAGAAGACTATTATAGCACTCATTTCAATTTTTAATATCATCTCTTAAAAGTATTTCAATCATCGGAATCTGTTAACTTTAAATTTCTTGAAAATAAATCCTTATAACTGAAGACAAAAGGTTTGTTTGATGTATTTATACATGCCCTTTAATATGATTACTGAAAACAATTACAAATGAAAGATGGAAATACTGGTATATTTTTATCCATCCTCAAAACAGGCCCAAAAATTTATCATCTATAACAACCAACTCATTCTTAAAATGAACTTGTTTTAAATTGTAAACAGACATTCATTCTTAATAATAATATTTAGCCACTTATTAGTCACATATTTAAAATACACCTTAACACCAGTCTCAAGTAAATTGGTAAAATAAGCCTAGTGTTATTATAATTAACTTTCTACAATCCAGATCCAAACAGAATTGAGGACCGTGCCATTGTTAACCCTGACCTTATCTAAGAAATTAAAGTAAATCGGCTCTTGAAATATTCAGGCAGATGGACAGACAGACAGACAGATGGAGCTCCTTAGTATCCGAAAGGTCCACTAATCAACTTCAAGTAAGAAAGTATAATGAATACTCCCACTAATCAACTTCAAGTAAGAAAGTATAATGTATACTCAAAGCAATGAGACACACGTCATCGTGACAGGATTCAATATTTAGACATAAATTATGTCATCATCAGGACTGATGATTCATTGATGATCATTCCTGATGATGACATAATTTATGTCAAACTAATGAATCCTGCAACAATGGCATGTACCTCATTGCTTGGAGTATGCATTATACTTTCGGATTTTAGTATCTTTGTTGATTAATGTAGCTAATATATGTCAATGCTGATCATGGATGGCAAAAGTACCATTTAATTGGACATTTAGTTGTGGAGTGGGTAGCACAGATGGTTTCCACTAGAAAGTTTACTCAACTACAAAGCGCTGCCTGGTTCAATGAATGCCATTGCTATGATCGATAGCTAATGTGCAAACAAATTTTATCGCATAAACTTTTAACATAAACTACATTTGTGATTTTATTTTTAGATTTATTATTTTGCATTAATAACCCATTATATTAAACATGTACTGTATATGTTAATTAAGGTTAACTTTTATTTTGATGGTTACATTTTTAGATGCATTCTATACATCACTTAATCTGTTAGACCCATTACAATTAATATAAAATTTCATCAAGTTCTAACAGTTCTATTTGCATGAAATTTAACAGGCAGTTTCTTAGTTTGTGTTTTGCTTATCTCATTGGTTAGTTGGTCAATTTGTCTGTCAATCCCTTTTAGAATTAATTTCCATTATATTTAATATGCTATTTTTCAAACTCTAGTCCAAATTGGTTTAAAATTTATCAGGAAATTTCTTAGTGCTGCACAGTATAAGTGTTTCGGTCATCTCATTCGATAGTTGGTCAGTCAGTCCGTTCGTCGGTTCCTTTTTGATCAATATTGATTGCGTTTAATACAGTATGCTTTTTTGCAAGTTTTAATATTTCAACTGCTTTGAAATTTAGGAGGCAACACAGAAAAAGTGTCTTAAGAACACATAGCCAGCGAGAGCTTCAAATCCCTGACCTTATGATTGGAAGTCAACCACAACCAGAGTGCCAACCACTTACCACATTTAATAAATAATCTAAAATAATTAATCTTGTATATTTAAAATGCGTTGTATTGTCAAGAATATTCTAAGTATATCTCAAATTTTCAATAACAAGTTAATGTCAAATATTATTTTTACAACTATTTTTCATAAGCTGATACAGTGATTCCAATAAGCATATGAATGACGTTATACAGGAGACGACAGGACTGAATAACTTGCCATGCAAAAAAATGCAGGCTACGGTTAAAGAAAACAGACATTATTATAGCTGTTGATTTACCGTTAATGAGTGCGTTACAGAAAATGAAAAAACATACTAAGTATCGTTACTATAGAGTCTACTAGACTCGCTCAAGCTTTCATTATATCATTTTACATTCAAATAAATTTTCTGAGAATATCCCTTGAAATGAACGTTCAAGGAGTATTGTAATGTTAACTTGAGTGTGTGATCCCTAAAATATTGATAATTAAGGCCGTGATTGTGGCTAACAGGTTTTTGATGTGGGGGTACACAGTAGGACCCTGCCCCTGATTCCTTATTTAACCTGTAAACAGGTGCAACAACTAATTTGATTGGCACATGGCATCTGATCTAATGTTGCAATCATTTACATAAATGTCAAAATGCTAATGCAATCGCCACTTAGCTTCACGTCTCCAGTTGAATGGCGTGCATGAAATCATTACAATATAATGGAATTTCAATTTAAAAGAAGTGAGTGAATGATATATTTAGATAATTTATAGACAATGATTGGGATTTATATAATAATATAATCAAAATGATGATGATGATGATGATGATGATGATGATGATGATGATGATAATGATGATGATGATAATGACGATGACAACAGCGATGACAATAATAGTTACTGATGATGATGATGATGATAATGATCATGGAGGATGATTGATGATTGGTTGATGTGATGATGATGATCATAATGATCATGATCATGATGAGGATCATGATTATGTGATCATCATCACCATCATGATCATCACCATCATGATCATCACCATCATGATCATCATCACCATCATCATCTTCATCATCATCAGCGTCACCATCACCACCCGTCGCCACCATCATCAATGCCATCACTAACAACAAAATAACATTGTCATTCTGTTTCATTTTATAATCCGATCCTATGTCATTATCTATCAATTTTTTGTCATTCTTGTCATCATCTTTTAGCCTCAGCCAAAATTTTGTTTAAATTACATAACAAAATCATCGTCGTCATCATCGTCAATCGGTCATCCGTCATCGTCATCATCACCACTATCACCAGTCCCAAAATCATGAAACCAACGTAAACTTGACTTTCTCTAAACCAGACCTTTTTCAAGTCCCAAAATCATAAAACCAATGTAAATATAAATAAACTTGTCTTTCTCTAAACCAGACACTTTTAAAGTCACAACATCATGAAATCAATATGGAGCTTTCGTTTCGCACGACGGATTGTTCTGTGACGGTATAACGCACTGTTGGGCATACGCAGTGTCCATTTTCAAAACAACCCGTTTAGTTTTTCAGGAATGAACTTGTCAATTTCATCAAGACCAAGCTTTACAAGATGGCGAGTAGTAGGCCAAGGGATTTGCTTGTGAAGTAAGAAGTCAACAAATGTACAATTGTGATTTTAGACTTTTACTACAACTATTTCGATCTTGATGGTTACAAAAACAAAACAAAACTGCAAAACACCACCATCCTAGGCCTACTGTAGGCCTAGCGTACGCTAGGCCTAGGCATAGCCTCAACTAATTACAATCTACATACTCTTGAGTGTCTTGTAAAGGTATATCCCATTCACTCTTGGACGTGAGTTGCAAAAGGCTTGATCCGTCATCGTTTTCAGGGGGACGGTGAAACATCACAAAAACAAATTTTAAAGTCACAACATCGAGAAACGATAATGATTTAATTAAACAATTCCTATTGCCAATATGAATTATTTTAACTTTTTTTAAAATTTTGTTAAATTCACAAATCTTCATATTATTATTTAGGCAGTAATGAAGATATCTAATCTGTAGTCTTTCAGTCCAAAGAAATTGCTTATGTAAAACTTATGTAAAATTAAATTATATAATTTTAAGTTATGTTTTACAAGTAATGAGTAAGATAACTGATTACTAATTAAGATTTGATACATTCTCTGTTTAATTAAACACACATTATAATCAAGTATTGACATATTCTAATAGAAAATTCTGAAAAACAAATTACCAATATCGTATCAACATATATATATTTGAATATAAGATTTAATCAACAAAATTTTACAAAAATACAAAGTATTATAACAAAAACACAAGGTTTAAATGGTATGGACATTTATAATTTGACTTGAAGGTAAAGCAACATAGGACCTGAATTTAGGATTTTGAATTGTCAGTTTTCCTGAAAATGGGTTACTTCAAATGGTGCCTAATTGCATATTGGAGTCTATATGTAGTGGTCATTACATTGTATTTAAATCATAATTGTTCATTCAAGAAAAAAACAGTGTATTTTTGGCGTTGGAGGAGGTTTAAGAATGTTAAGCCCCTCTAAATCTGTGACTCCACCAATTAGAAATAGCTAGAAAATCAAAATTAAAAAAAAAAAACAGGAAAACCAGTTGAAAGACCAAAGTATAGTTGAAACAGTTAAAGATTTATATACTAAATATAACAAGACAAAGTAATCGTAAATGATTACACCCTCGCCTATATTTTGAAGGTTTTTCCCTCTTGTGTTTGTTAGTTTGTGTGTTCATTTGTGAACATCTAAAGCCATAGTTTTCACTCTTTTCCTACTTTCACTGTGATAGGAAATTACTGTAGGCACACAGAATAAACATACGACATACTCTATTCAGGGTCAAGAAAAGTTTTGTTTAAAATAGGATCAGAGTATATCAGAAACTATGAGGCCTGTTTAGTATTTAGCCTACTGTATTTTTTGGCACTTAAGAGAGGGCAGTAGACACAATATAGATTAGAATCCAGAATTCATGTGGTAAGGCGGACCAGCACCGAACCTTGGGAGGACCTAGATACGGTTGGTACTGACATTGCCTGAAAATTTTAAGTAAATTGGCCCAATAGTTTTTGAGATATGGATGCAGACAGACACACGGACACACACACACAGACAGACAGACGGAGCTCATTGCAATACCCTCTCCCCACTATAGTGGTGCGAGGGTAAAAAAGATTTTAAAATGAAAAAAACTTCTGTGTGTTGTGTGTAAATTTGAAATAGTGCTACTGGAAACAAAATAAATGTTTACAGGGGGTTTCATGAGTAATGGCAAAAGACCAAAGGTGATAATGACCAATGACTTTATACGAAATTACAATCTGATAATAAATCCAGAGTTTTTCATTTTACTAAATCTTGAATCAACATCAGTCATCAGCATGGCGCTAATGGCCATGTACCTCAACATGGTGTCGAGGCTGGGAATTGGCATGTTGTGTAATGACATCTAACGATGGATTCCAATTTGGTCCATTAGTTTCATCTTTCTTGTTCTGGCAAATTATAGGCTAATGGATGGTTTGTTTTATATTATCCTTGTCCCAGTGAGAAACACAGGGGTAATTATTACCATTCATTAAAATTGGTCTAATAGCAGGGTCGGATCGTGAATTCAAGTAAAGGGAGAGAGGAGGGGTTGGACTTGGGGGGTGCTCTATTCTTCCATAAAGAAAAAAGGTTAAATGCCCGTTTTTGGCCCTTATTTCAATTTTTGGCCCTTATTTCAATTTTTGGGGGTCAACTTTAGGGGGACGCAAATAATATAAGGGGAGAGAGTGTGCAACTTCACTTTATACAGATTTTAGGGGGAACTGCCCCTAAATGTACCCCTTATAAATCTGTCCCTCCTAAATCCTAAATATATTAAAGCCAGCATCACAATTTGTTTATAAAACCAACCCTCTTGTTAATTTTCAGTTTCAACAGTTCAGGAAGTTTACCTGTCAGCCATCTTAATGTTCCTCTTGACACATGGTTATTAAAAAAACTAGAATAATTTTATACCAAGTAGAAAAGTCCAATGTGAATAGCATGATTTCGGGTAAACTCCCCAAGCCATATCATAGATTGGCACTCATTGGTCTGTTTGGCAATGACCTACGAGTTTTAAAGTTTTTTAAATTTTATCCATTTATGGTAAAACTAATCACATCAAATAATCCTATTGTAGCTTAATACGCATTTTGGCAAATGGCCTTACTTGGGGGAGATCCAAGCCGAAGGAGCCATAAGTTGAAAAATTGAAAATTGAGTTATTTAAAGATTATGAAAAGACATAATTGTGTAATTATTAATAATCAAATATTAAACATTTAAAACTGTATTTAAAAATTTCTTATCAGTATACACTGCCTATGCAGGGTAATTTTTTGAATATTTTTTTATCATATATCTGAAAACTGTTAATGTAGTATTATATGAAAGTTGAATGTTTAAACTGTATGTTTTTTAACTAAAATTTGAAAAAAAAAACGACAGTTTTTTTTTTATTTCTGCCTATTTTGGAAAACTAGCCTTGAAACTTATGCATCCTTGGCTTGGCTCTGCCACACATTCCCACCAGGGAAAGACCTAAATCTCACCAACTTTATTAGTTTGTTACTTTACTGTAGTAAATGACTAGGCAAAATGTAGCCGACAAATAATACTTGGTGAAGGGTCCAGGATCACCTTTTAAAATTTGGCTCATGATGATGGTCTGGATAACAATTTAGGTATGTAGTTTGATACGTTGATGGACGTATGCCCTCTATACATTTTTTAAATGTGACCATTTATTTTCATAGACTTGGGTGGCTTCTATGTGAGCAGCTATTGTTTAGCCATAATGAAAGTCTCCCGGATCCTAAATAATTATTTCTAAATACTGTGTATGACTAGATTGAAAAAAGATCTATTGTATTTATCTGGATTGAATTTTGGTTTGTGAATTTGTGACTTGTGACTTAACTTATTTAACTAAATTGTATAAACTATATTGATTTTAAACTGCAGTCGCTATCTCCGGTGCCATTTCAATTTGTCTCAGTGACTTTTAAAATTGGCTATCAGTTATGGCCACATTGGTATTAGTGGCCATTTATAGAGTGCATAATGCAATGTGTGCTTTTACAAGTGCCTTTTGAACAAGAGAAAACAAAAAGAGTAAAGAAGAACATATAGGTAATAGCAAGAATAATTGGAATAAGTGGGTTTTGAGCCTCTTTTTGAAAAGAGACAGAAAGAAACTCACAGACACTAACAGGAAGAACATACCAAAGCTTAGGGCCAGCAATCGTGAAGGACTTTCCACCACAAGTCTTCATGTGAAATGAAAAAATATACAGAGTACTATGATTGGAAGTAGATCTGAGAGTACGAGAAGAATTGGCAGAACGCTGGTGAATTTTATTTTATTTTATTTTTATTTTATTTTATTTCAACACCCTGACCAACAGCAAAACAAGTTCGCCAATAACATGAGGGTAAACATGCAAACAGATACAGTACAAAGTCAATGCATAAATACAATAAAAATAAACTAACGTATAAATAAAT
>JAOTQE010075585.1:0-10000 GCA_025631205.1 Nesometra sesokonis
TAGATTGAAAAATGTTAAAGATAGTGGAACAATGTATACTGTATTATTAATCATTATTAAAGCATTTCACCGTTAACGATTTTATTTATGATTGATAGGCCTAGTGATTGTAGTTAAATCTAGTAGTGTTAAGTATTAACCCTAGATTATTATAATATTATAATATTTTTTTTTTTAAAATGAAATAATAATAATAAACGATAGATAGAAGGAAGAAATGAAAAGAAAAAGTGGAAAGGCATTCCAGAATATACAGTGATTACAAATCATTGTAAAAAATATAGAAAATTTTCGTGTTTATCATCAGGGATCAAGACGCCTGCCTGTCACGTTTCAAATTCAGTACTAATGGTCCAAATGTTTTGGAAGTTTATCAGTTAGGTCAAAACTTATCGTTCTATATGGTATCCATAGAAATTTTAATCGCGTACTTCCCCTTTAAAAGTTGTGTTTACAAAGATGACCTGCTTATTCATACGGAGTGTTTATTTGTTATTTGAGTATGGTCTTTCATTTATATGTTATTGGGCATGTTTTTAGCTAATTTAGCAAGAATATTTTAGAACTTTTAGTTACTTTTATATTTGAGGTAAGGCATGGCAAAACCACCAAGTTGTCACATAGGAAGTTATTGAGAAATAAGCAAATAAACATTAGGAAATATGAAGAAATACAAAGGGATTTGTGTATATTTTGTCCAATAACTTCAGTTATAGACGTCAAATTTTGATAATTGACCTCTCATTTTAAAGCTTTAAAGCGAAAAGTGTAATATGTTTGTAACAATAACTCAATTTTTAATTTTCCTACAACTTGGTGGTTTTGCCGTGTCTTGCCTCATTTTTACTCCCCGAAAAAAAATAGTGTCAAGCTACATACCACGACAACAATATTAACAATTTCGCTGTGTGTTTTGACTTCTTCAGGGTGCGACAGCAGTAGCTGTGAAAACGGAGCGTGCGAATCAAATGTATGTGTGTGCATCAGCGGATGGACTGGCGGTAGTTGTGAGACCGACATTGATGAATGCAACGCTTCTCCTTGTTCCAGTCCAGATACATGCAGGAACACGCCTGGTGGATATGTATGCGAATGTCTAGACAATGCAGTAGGTTGTGAAAGTAAGCTACAATAAAAATACCCTTTGAAAGAAAATAACTCTGTTAAAATGGTAGATAATGGTAGTAACAAGGCAGATAAAGGTAGTTAACATTGTTATCACTATAAAAACTACCATATCAAGAGATAATACTAAGGATGTGGTCAGCAATGCTCTACAAGTATACATAGGATATACAGCCATTGTTTAGAATAAACCTTAAGACATTTAATAATATCAACAGGCAGGGTAATTATATACTACCTTACTAGGTAGTTCTCTGTGTTCCTAGGTAGATCTCCCTAATAATTAAACATGGTAAATCAACCTAGTCAGAGGGTGTTATTTTTTTCAAATGGTATTAGGCCGAGAGCCTACTACGGATGATTTCACCCTATTTTCTTTTCTACATAATGTTTGACCCTCAGAAATTGATTAGGTCAAAGTGATTAAAAAAAAAAAATATGTCCGATGACCCCCCCCCCCCCGGGTGCTGGGTCTAACCCCAGGATCATTTAAAGTTCAATATGCCATATTTTTATAACTATTAGGTTTAGAGAAGTGATTTTGGTCTCAAACTACTCAGAAGGTACATATTTATATTCGCTGTAATAAACATTTTGCTAAAAAAAGTGCCGGAAGTTGTATTTTATTATGTAGAAAATGGGGTGAAATCATGATTAGTAGCCTCATGGCCTATAATGATACAATTCGGATAAGCAATTTTATTTGGTTTTGTTTCACTGTAATAGTATTACATGGTACTACATTGTAAAATTGTGGTTTTTACAGGCAATCTTGCTTCAAGTTAAATCCATAATAGCAGAGGTCCCACGTCTCCTGAAAATGGCGGGAGTCTCCTGATTTTTTGAGTCATCTCCCACCCTCATGAAAAAATACATTTTCTCCTGAAAATTTTAATTGTCTCCCAAAAATTTTCAGAGTGGATCTTGGCCCAGCCTAGGAGCAAAATCGGTTGTCCCTTCAAAATATAGCAGCTCTGCTCAGTGATAAATACAATTTATATACAATAATATAGATATTTTTACATATTTTTGTACTTTTTCTGTGTTCTGTTTTTAATTGAAACGCATATGTCGCACATTTGCATTCACACAAAGTTGAACGACTAAGCAGCCAACATAATTTTCCTGATTTTCCACTTCTCAAACTTGGGACCTCTAAAATTGGCATTGAAAAAAACAAATTTCCTTTTAAAAACTTTACTTAGAGTTTGTTAATTATTGGAAAACATCAGTCAGTACATCATGAAAGTTCAATTTCAACAGAAAATTTATTTTTTCTTCCAACCCTTTGAAAAAAAAAAACTCTGTTAAAGGGATACTACCAAGGTTAGCAATGCTCTACAAGTATACATGGGAAATACCGCAATTATTTAGAAAAAAAACCCTGAAGGCATTAATAACATGAACAGACAGGGTAATTATATACTACCTCTAGGTAGTTCTCTGTAGTGATAGGTAGATCTCTCTAGTAATTTAACATGGTAGATCTACTTAAAGGGTTTTATTTTTTTCAAAGGGAATGGTTACATGTATATTTACAATATAACAATATTATGAGGACTAACCGTTTTTTTAAAATAAAACTAGAGTCAGCGCTTTCCAGTTACTAAACAGTTTCAAGGTTTTACAGTATCTCTTCAATTTCTTTTTCATTTATAGGTTTATCTAGCAGACTTGATGACACTGACATAATCATTATAGTGGGTGCTATTCTTGGTTTCATCGTTCTATTAGTTGTCGCAGTGACACTCTATTATTGGTTGGCACCAAAGTAAGTGTTATTTTAGATAAGCTTTTTAATCAATTTCATACATAATTTGACATCGATTATCCTAATTCAGAATAGAACCCATGACCTTGGAATTTGTAGGCAAGCATGTTAAGCACCAAGCTACAATGCCACCAAATCCAATAATTTTTACAAGTATTAATGTTAGAACTTTCCTGTTTCTTTGGAATGCTAAGGAGTAAAGGAGTGCAAAAAATCTACTAGAAACAAAATTTTAATTATTTTTCAATAAACAAATTTATAATAGTAAATTTTAATTTATACTAGTAAAATTGATGACTAAAAGCGTACTCGAGAGAACACTGAAGCCCCTTTCAAACTAGCCTGTCTCACAGGCCTTACGATCTGGTTTATTATTTCAAGTATAATTTGTTGTTTGGAAAAGGAAACATTTTGGTTGTATCAACAATAAACATGCCAAATACGGAGGGAGAAAATACGTTATTTCTTTTTTGTGAATCATCACGCTTGAATCGTTTTAACAGGCCTTACGACGGCTAAACTAAAATAAGTGAGTATGGGAAGTCAATAGCGCCTTGAATACACCAGATTGTAAGGCCTGTGAGACAGGCTACTTTCAAACAAGCCTCTGTATAAAAATGAAATGTTATTTTTATATTCACTGACCTAAATTGTCTATTCTCTGCAAAGTTAATCATCACTCATCACCTCTAATACTATCGGCTTATTTCAGTTTTCTTAAAGGCACCGTGTCAAAATTACTGCAATAATTGACCACAATATTGTTTGGAAGCTTACACAATATATGTATTTAACTTCTAATGTAATTTTAAACCTAAAATACAACACCGTAAGAGATAAAATTCAGCAACGCTTCCATGGATAGGATATCAACAATTTGTTGACCGCATTTTTCATTGCTGTTTACAACAAAGGGCACTGCCTATTGTTTTTGATGTAACAGTAGAAAGTTTTATAGTGATTCAAATTGTTATTCAAGAAATATTCCCAATTGGAGCACCCCTATATATATTTCTAATGTTATTCACCCAGTTCATTAGGTTTTTGCTCTCAGTAATTCTGGAAGATTAATTCAACCCAAAGCTAGGACCAACCGTTTTAACAATTCATTCATTCCATCAGCAGTCAGACTTTACAATAGGCAGTTTAATTGATAATAAAATGTATTTTAATGTAATATGGCAATGTTTTAATAATTTTATGAGTGTACCTTAGGACATGAATCTTATAATTGTCTTTTACAGTTGTGACAATAGAGTATTTTGGAACCTGAACCCCAGAATAAAAAATAGAATCAGCAAGGCGAAGTGAAACCCTCCTAAATATCTCTGTACACACATTAGTCTTCATATTACATAATTTTGCACCTGAGATGCAAAGTGAATTAATCGTTTTCCCCAAGGACACAAACAAATGACTAGCATGTATATTAAATAAAATCTCACGAAATAACCATTTTTTTAATAATTTCATTAACAGGGACAGACGACTAAATTATGCGATGAGCGAAGAGGAGGCGTCCCGCCTACATGCGGAAGATGAAGTGTTGACCCGAAATGGAATACCTTCTCCGCCTTCGAAGAGTAGGAGTAATGCAGAGAATGAGTATGGTTTTATTCCCCCTAACACAGGTAGCAGGTATGATGCACAAGACTGGGTGATCCAGAAAAAAGGCCAAAGCCAAAACGGCGCTACACCTACTCCAAGCATACATGACAGGTGTTTCTTCATTTGCATTCATTTACTCGTTTTGGATTTCTTAATTACTCTAAAATTTAAAAAAAAAGTTTAATCGCGTTCAGTACTGGTGGCATTTCTATTCTCTTTCGGTATCTTTTTAAGAATTTGGTTTTTTTTAATAATTAAAAAACAAAATTTAAAAAATCTATCAAAAGTTTTTTTTAAATTAATTCTGTAAAAAATAGTTCATACAAATTTTCAACAAGAATGTAAAATATTTAAACAAAGTAGAAGAAGTTTTGCCTAAAATTATTAATTATATTAATTAATTATATTAATTAATTATATTAATTAATTATATTATCTGATTAATGCATGTAATCTGTACTGTATAGTGTTATAGATGAATAGAATTATGTGCATGGTTCCCCAGCATGTTATAATGAGCATGTTAAATCCTCAATAGTCTTGATGATGACATACTCAATGTTGAAATATTGTATCAAGGCATGCATTCTACATTCGTATCTGAAATGGTGAACTTATGTTTTTGAAATCTTTGTAGTTTGTAATAAAACAGGAACGAACATACACAGTCTCAATGTTGGATTTTCAGGTGGGGTGGAGTGGAGGTGGGGTATGGGTTGGTTTCAATGCTTAAATAGAATTTTGAGGCTGTTAGATTAAAATGTTAAGATGTTAAAATGTTAAGATGTTAGGTTAAGATTATTCTAGTTTTTATAATAATCTTTAGGATCTCTGATAGCCCCTTTCCTTATGTTAAAAAGTATCTGGAGAATGCTGCTAATGCCTTGTTTTTATATTAAACATCATGAATTCATGAAAAAATTGAAACAATTTTGTTTTGGACTGAGCCAAACTGACAGCGGAGCATAGGTCATGAGCAAGAATTTCATTATCATTATTAGGCTAATTTTATTATCCTAATTGTAGAGTTGGTCAGAATTATTGTTTTTGTCAATCTGGATGGCGTTTCAATTGGTTCTCATTTTGCGCCATGAATGTCATGTGAATCAGAAAATGGTTTAAATTATCTAGGTAATTGGCCAACCAAGAGCATTTCATTATCATCATATTCGCTAGTTTCCAATCCATAAGAAAAAGTATGGAACGGCAATAAATTTAATTAGTGACAAAATTTACTATTTTTTTTGTTATTCACCAAGTAAGATATAATTGGAAATTTAAGTATAGTATGGGAAGCCATTGCTGCCAAAATTGATATTATCACATTATTTCTTGATTTAAAACGTTAAACTCTGGATAGAAGACTGAGCATCGCATTTTACGGTTGTGTACCCAGTGCTAATCCTGGAATGGAAAGTATTTTTAATGGCCAACTTTTTTACCTGGTAACTAGTACTTATGTTGGAAGTTATTTATAAATCAGTATTTTTAGACAAGGATGTGAATTTCCATGGATTACGTATTTTCTAGGTTTTTCTCTCAATTTTATTTATTACGAACATTTTATTGACAATTTTTTTTTACATTAGATTATCTAAATTTCCTAGTAAAATGAACAGTACTGTTCCCAAAAAACTAAGTACCTACCTACCCTGTATGTTTATATTATTGGCCTGTTAAGCCAACATACGTTTTTATTTTATTGATTCGTGATTGAAACATGTTTTCTGATTAAGTAGACTCCTCCAGAATTGCATGAAAATTTGCTCTAGATGCTGGGAGGCTATGGCCGTCATGCCCCTGATGATGACATAACTGATGCTGAAATTTTGAATCATGCAGTTGTATCACATTTCTTATAGTATACATCAAATTTTCTTACAGTATTATACCATTTTATTCACTTCATGCATGTAGGTTACAAGCATTGTAGATTTCAACAATCAATTCTTTAACCATATAGTCTACAATAACTTAGAAAGTTTAATACATTCATGACAAGATTCAATATTTCGACATAAATTATGCCATCATCAGAAATTGATTTCAGATGATGGCATAATTTATGTCGAAACATTGAATCCTGTCATGATGGCATGTATCTCATTGCTTGGAGTATGTATTAAACTTTCTTATTTGATTAGTGGATCTCACGGATTTAAATTCTTAGCTTTACTAAAATTCAAATTTTCCAACTCGCCCAACATTGTTCACCCCATTTTAACAATGGTATAATCTATTGTTGAGTGCCTCTTCTAGTGTGTTCTATTTTATTCCACATTTCATACCAATAGACATAGATAATAATATAGATAACCATATTTTCATCCAACCCAGCCAATTCTTGAGTAAAAATATTTTATTTATTCTGTAATTTAACTTTCATTACACCGAAGCAATGAATATATTCAATATTGAATAATTAGATAATATTCAATAAATTTTAATTAAAATTAAAATGACTTGATAAAATTAACAAAATAAAACCAAGTATTGGTAAAAACAGTATTTCATTTAATCTGTAATTTATAAATCTTATTAAACTGAAGAAATAATCCATATTCAATATTTGAATTATATAAAATGTTGTTTAATCATTGTCATTTATTTAAAAATAAATATAATGATTTTAAATTAAACAAATTAACGGTCTTTTCATCCACCTCAAAATTATCCTTTTTTCTTTTCATCCAGACACACCAATTCTTGAATAGAGAATTTTGTGGTTTTTTTTTTGTTATGTAGTTTACAAATTTTATCAAAATGAAGTAATAACAATATTCAGAATATTTTATATGATAATTTAATTTTGGAAATAATGATGTTATACCCGATAAAATTAATTATCTTTCTATTCAAACACACCAATTAGAAACTTAATTATTATGTAAAATAAACTGAATTAATAACTATAATGAATATTTCCATTAATTAAAATGATAATTTAATTACATAAATAATGATGTTAAGAATATCAAAATTATACTTCATTATTGAGTTGCTCATTGTAGTAATAAATTTTGGTTCTGAACTGATTAAAACATAGCTTAGGGGATTTTCCGAATTATTAACGAACGGTGGACGAATGGTAAACAAACCATTATTATTTAGATTAGATGTCTAGAAGACTCTCCTGACCAATCACGAAAAAACGCTAAATTTCATTCTAAACTTAACATATTTTATAGTTCCCAATGCAAACCAATATATATACATGTAAACTTAATTCTCCCTAAAGGCTGTATCTCACTAACGGAGACACGCAGACATCTCCAAAGCATCGCCCATATAGCGTAGCAACGCTACACAAAAATGAACATTTGCTGCACAATTTTAGGCATGGATCGCATAAAAATCACCATATTATTTCTTATAACCATACAGCAAAATATTTTAGCAATTCTTGCTAACCAATATTTTGAAATGAAAATTGTCCCTGCATCTCTGCAACATGTCCAATGTGCAGTCACAGAGATGTGTCCAAGATAAAAATGGCTTGCGCTCTCACCAAGGGGACATCCCTGCGACGTATCAGAAATAAGTTGACAACCACTTTGCCAGACAGTAGTAGAGATGTTGTTAAAAAGTCTATAATAAGTCGCTGTGACATATCCCATACTTTTCTTATTTGCAGCAAGTCTCTGAGTTAGGCACTTAACAGCGACATCTAATAATAATAATAATAACAATAATAATAATAATAATTGCTTATATACCGCTTTCCCGTGCTGATCAAAGCGCTTTACAATTATTACCCCCAGTCATTGGAACAAACACCTATGGAATACATTCCATTCCATAATGTAGCAGCTGTTATCAGCGCTTATGGTATTTGTACCTCTCATGTACCATTTATACACCTGGGTGGAAAGAGGCAACATAGATAAAGTGTCTTGCCTAGGAACACAAACAGCTGACTGAGTGAGTCTCGAACCACCGACCTCATGGTTGGGCGCCAACTGCTTCCACATCTCCAAGATATTTCTGGGCAGCTGCATTGACTTGGCTGGTACTTTTCCCTGGCCTTCGTCTCTGAAATGTCACTAGGATGTCCCAAATCTGCAACTGATAGTAAATATCTTAAGCACCTCGCAGAGACTTCTAAAAGATCGAACAGGTCATGAATTTTTTGCCTGGTGAAATACACCCTTTAACTTAGCTGTCCAGAAAACGGAACAACTTGGAGGGTCTGACAGATTTGGACAGTTTTAGGAGCTGCTACTGTATATCTAAATAATTTAAATTTACTCATCCAAATTTTAAGAACATTTTAAAGGGCAACTCCGGGATAAAATTTCTATTGATAAATCAATAGAAAAATTAGTTGTGACCTAACAGATAACATTTCACAACATTTGGACAATAAGATAATGCTGAAAAATATGTTGCAAAGTGAGTCCCAAATGAAAAGTGGGTTTACTAATAAAATATCACAGTGTTAAAGAATAGGCAAATTAGAGATTTTGAAAGGGTTGTGCTTGAAAACCAAATTCCCATTACAAATATAACTGTCATAGATGGAAAGATCAGTCAAATCCACAATAGAGCAGGTAATTTTTAATGTGACTACAGTATATGGTTTTCAAGCACAACGCTTTTAAAATTTGTAATTCTCCTATTCTTTAACATTGTGTAATATGAGTAGTAGACCCACTTTCTGATTTAATCCCTACAGTCATGATCATCATCGTCATCATCATCATCATTGTCATCATCTTTATCATCATTATCATCATCATTATTTTTTCTCCTATTATTTCATTGTCCAAATGTTGTGAAATTTTGTCAGTTAGTTCACAACTAATGGTTCTATAGGTGTATCCATAGAAATGTTAATGTCTGATTTCCACTTTAACAATACACTAGGTCTATATATATACAAAACAAATAACACTTGATATAACAAGGAAAAACTATGCGGTGACTCAAGTTTAAAAAAATAACTGTTGTTAATTCATGTCCTTCTTCAAAATTAGTCACATACCAATATTTTGTAATCTCAATTTAACAAACAATTTGGATTAAGGCCTTATTCAGTCAATGTGCTCATAATTGCTACACGTTTAGATGTAGATTTAGATAACATAGATTGAGTTATTTTTCTAACATAACACTAACATTGTTCTTTACATCAATGTTCTTGTCATTATCGTTATTGTCGTCATCATTATTATTGGCATCATCAGTCATGATCATCATCGTCATCATCATCATCATTGTCATCATCTTCATCATCATTATCATCATCATTATTATCTTCTTCATAATCAACATCATCGTCGTCAGCGTCATCGTCATTATCATCAACAAAGTCGCCCTTCTCATCCTCCTTCTCATCATCGCCATCATCAACAACAAAATCACCATCATTGTCAACGTCATCAAGTTTAACATCATCATCATCGTCGTTGTCATTGTCATCATCATCACTACAACCACCACCACCATCATCATCATCATTACTATCCTTTCCATTATCATTCTCTCCAACCTCAC
>JAOTQE010075585.1:15000-16014 GCA_025631205.1 Nesometra sesokonis
TAAGGTCAAGGGTCAGATACGGCACTTCCAGTCGTTTTGTGATCAAGAGTGAATAAAAACATGGTTTGAATAAGTTGGTGAAAAAAATCAACTCTCGGGGTACCCTATATACACATCCCTAATTTGCATATTTAGCTAATTTACATATTCGTTGTTGACAAGTGTATAATTTTTTAAATGTGTACTTTTATCATATATTCTCTCATATAATATTTTATTAAAAAAAAACAGCAGTTGACATTTTGTGTTGCATTAACTAGCTAAAATGAGAAACATTTGGTTTTTTTTTCTTTGGCTGGAAGCTGGTCAATTGATGTGAAATCTTGCTGGCTGTTATGGCAAAGTGCACAGGAAATTTGCTAATTAGCTGCACTAAAAGGCCCAGGGCCCCAGTTTAAAAGATATGGATAGGTGTACCAGGGGTGTGTTGGTAATCTATACAACTGGGTGGATCCTTGTTGCTTCCAATATTCATGGGTTTGACCCCTGCCAACTGAGCCCTGCTAAGATTTGGATTTTTGTCGATGGCCAAAAACAAGTCTTGTATATGTAAATTAAGGTACTTAAAGTGTAAAAATGCTGCACCTTGACTAAAATAGCCAAATTTCCATTGTTTAATAGACAATATAATTAAAATAAAATTGTATGAATGATATTACTGACAATCAAAGGAAAAGACAACTTAACATAATGATTGTTGAGAATTAACTTGTTCGCTTTGAAGTTATCAGATTAAATTGTTATTGTGGCTGAAACATCGTCATCATCATCATCATCATCATCATCATTTTCTTCAACATGTTCATTGTCATCATCATCTCATCATCGTCGTCATCCTCTCAACGTCATCACCATCATCATCATCATCATCATTTTCTTCAACATGTTCATTGTCATCATCATCTCATCATCGTCGTCATCATCTCAACGTCATCACCATCATCATCATCATTTTCTTCAACATGTTCATTGTCATCATCATCTCATCATCGTCGTCATCATCTCAACGTCATC
>JAOTQE010075596.1:0-16338 GCA_025631205.1 Nesometra sesokonis
AAAAATAGTGAAAGAGTGAGATTGACTGGAAAATAGTGAGACTTCTGCCAAAATAGTGAGACTTGGGAGCTCTGTATCCCACTCTCCCAGGTACGGCCTGTCATCACACACCTGATAGAGAGTGAAGGCGCGGACACGCGGCTGGCCTGGATGAATCACAAACCACTCATTTTTATTTAAATGTAGTTTAAAAGTCAGTGTATAGCTCATTTGACAGTGACTGATTAGGATGATTTACCATGCAATAAATTCAGCCACACTACTCATAAAGCTAAAATAATTTCTATAAGTTTTTTTCGCTAATTTCTGTGCTAGAAATACATGGATACATGAAGGCAGTGTTACATCGCATTGTTCGTAGGCGGTAGGTCAAGCCCTAGGGACTACGCCATGGCAAATCTAAACTTGTAGGTCTACTGTTGAGGTTTATTATTAAATAATAATGATAATACTGAATACCTATTTTCGGGCATACAGAAAAATATTGCACTCACTGTGGCAAAATATTGAACTCATCTTCGAGTTGTTTAATATTTTGCCACAGTATTTTTCAGTATCACCCTCAAAAGGCATTCAATATTATATAGTTATCTGAACTCATTCAATTATCTATGATGACCAGGATGTACAGGACCAGGAAATAGGGTCTATGTAAATCAGTCAATCAAATTAGTTAAAATATAGTTTACCTTATGAAGATCCCATGCAGTTGCTGCTGGGCACACCATGTCATAACGACCCTGGATTATGCTGCATAATAGGTGATTGATCTTGTCAACATTATCTAGTAAATACGATGGCGTTTTAAACCAACCCTTGTTGACAAAGAAATGTCTAAAAATAAACATAAATAATAAAATCAAGATGGATATTAAAATGTCCCTTTGTTTTATAAAATAATATGGCATGAAGAAGCTACAAAAGTGGTACCCCCTGTCTGTGTGCAAGATCTCAAAAAGTTATGGATTTTGATAAAATTTTGAGAAAATGTTGCAAATGGAATATAATCTGAGATCTGTGGTCTGGTATTGTGTACACAGAATCTTTGGGGGGGGGGGGGGGGTGATCCGGTAAAGGGTGTGATCTGGTACAGGCGTTCTCCTGTCGTTGACGGAGGTTGCACTCTTGGAGTACTTTTCTAGTTACCATATCATTGTAAGTTTTTTTTGTAATTTCTTCCATTAGCATTTTAAAAATTCTAAATTGAAAAAGAAACACAACTGTTTTAATCTTCATATTTTAGTCAAACAAGTTACATTTATTTACAACAAAATAGCCTTAAAGGCCCCATTCAGACATGTTTCGATGGAACAACCACCATCATCAGTGAACATATTTCCGATGGCTACCATTCTATTTATACCAGTACCTAAAATTCTATTTCAATGTTTTTGTTATGGTGGTGGATTGAACAAAAAAAGCACTGTGGCTGAAATCTTCTCCTTTCTGTTACATTTTCTAAATTATAAAAACAAAAATATTTTAGTATTCTAAATTTTGTTGTTAACACTTTCCATTATTGTAATAATCTTTAATGCCTTCAAAAATGAAAATAACTTTTGATTATTTAAAATAAATTGTACAAGCAACACAGCACTATTCAAACATTTACGCCATTGTACCTACGCTTCAATTCTTGATATTTGTACTGTCCAAGTCTCATTTTCTAGGATTATTAGACTTTCAGTATCGGGTAGTAGCTTAGAAGTACGACATTCCCAGCGACTGTATTCCTTGGCACATCGTATCTTTGCTTCCTCGTCATTCCCTATCAATCTACGGTAGTATGCTCCAAGCAGGTCTCCACGTTCATCCTATAAGACACAAAATAGATAATAGGAAAAGTGATGTATAAATGTAGAATTATTATTACTGTAATACATTCAACTCTCCCAATACCGACCTCTTGGAAAACCGGACATTTTTTAAAGTTCAAAATTCCGGACTAGTCAAGGCTACTTATTGTTCTGAAAACTGAACTTCACTGACAACCAAACATTTTGGTTGGTGCCGAGGAGTCCGGTATTGGGAGAGTTGACTGCAGTTCTGTCTCAAGATACAGACATTGCGGGTTTGTAGTGCTTAATATGCATATTCAGTGAATTTCTACTACTAAAAGAATACTAATATAATGATCTTGGCAGGAGCTGATGTAGGATACAAAAGAAGAGAAAGGGGGGGGGGGGGGCGGAAAGGATGTGTGTCCCCATCTTCGTGTCTGATGGGCGTGGCTCGGTCTTCATGTCTACTGAGCAAAAAAAATGCACCCTTTTGTTGTCTATATCTACATTTACCGGCGGCATAAATTTAGCCAGAGCCAGCTGTTTTAAAGGGGCACCCTTGCTTTTTGAAAAAGTAGGGGGTTATACCCCTCCTGCTCCCTCCCCCACCATCTAGTACTGGTTATTACTGCTGTTTCGTTTGTCCACACTATGTGGGTGAGTAAACCAGGTTATTGTAACATAATGCAAAATTTTCAAACCGACGCCAATACAGTAGGCGTTTGAATAAAATTAGGATAGTCAAATTTAGAATTTTTTAAACTTCAGAATAGACATTTTAAGGCTTCTGCACAGGTCATGAGGCTAATTAGGCCTAAATCAACAATTCTTATATTAGCTACAGGGCTATATGGATGTCCCTTTATATAAGCAGCTTAATCTACAGTACTGGCTTTTTATTATATTGGTGAAAAATAGTGAGTTTGGATCTCAATTGACTTTTTAGACCCAAACCCACTTTTATTTGCAAACTCAGATCTGATACACATCTTGGTATAAGTTGGAGGAAATGTATGAACACAGCTGTCTATTACTATTAGCCCCTATGATAGTCTGGGATGTCCCTTTAGCTCAGAAGTGTAATCTACTAGCTTTTATACACACATGATATAATGCATCATCAAAGATATGGAGTCCAATGTACACAAGTATACTTTCCTAGTACAAGGTTCAATATAATTTCATTTTGACAACTGCAGTATCTGACTACACTTTGTTAGCATCATTGGGTACAAGTTAAAACAAATAGTGCTACAACTCCATGACAATGTGCAATAATTGATTTATGTAAGTAGAGACTTCTTAATCTTTTGTTTATGCAATTTATTTGTATGGTCCTGGTTTTAAACTAGCTAAACACGAACTATTTTTAACATCACAGCAACCATACTAAGACTTAACCCATCATAATATATTAAAAGATCCTTTGATTTTAGTCCGGCATGATGCATTATAAGCTACATTTTGTTATCATTTATTGATATTTATTTATTATCATCTATGTTGTCCTCAAACAAGCCTTCCAACATTGGCAAATTTCTGAACCCGTGGATGATGTCCATGACATCATAGGCCCCAAAACAAAAGCAGAAGATGTCAGAATTGCCATTAAAGCCATGAAGAGTAGGAAAACTGCAGGCATTGACTAAGTTCATGCAGAAATAAGATTATATCCATGCCAATTACAACAATAATTATAATACTGTTAAAAAAAATATTAAAAATTTGGTTGACAACCTTTTTTTAAAATAAAATATGTCTTCTTTATTAAAATTTATTGGAGTGCCGCTTTGTGGTTAACATGCTTGCCTTCCAATCCGGAGGTCATGGGTTCAAACCTGACAGCATACTATGTTCTTTCCTACCAACCAACCAATGCCACTTCCTAAGCTTTCTTAATGAGACTTGGTTTGGAAAGCATGAGAGAAGTTCTAAAGGCAGTGTCACACCATTCCGGATAAGCCTTGCTCGACTTGCGGACAGAGTTTTTTCCATCTGCAGATCGCCCGCAGCTGTCAGTACAATTGTACCTATTGTGTCCGCAGTCGCGACGGCATCTCCGATTTATCCACAAACAAGTTTTGAACATGTTCAAAACTTGTTGCGGATGAGTTGCGGAGAACTGGCCGCAACTTGTACGCAACAAGTAGCTCACAATTAACCCGCTTGAAGTACATAGGTTGTCCGCGGATCTGTTGCTACATATTGGCAATGCGCGCTATAAGCGGACATAAAACTTAAACGCAGTGGCAACACTAGTAGACCACCGTATGTCGTGCGCAACTAACACATATAGGTTCCGTAACTCCTACGTGTTTAGCACGCAATTAGCACGTAAGTAGTATCCAATTAACAAGTAAGACGTGCGCGAAATTTTCTAAAATTCCTTTCTATCCGCAAAACTTTTCCTGCGAATGGCAAAAATCTCTATCCGCAATTCGAACGCAAGGCTTTATCCGGAACGGTGTGACAGGGCCTTAACTGTTGGATGTTACATGCAATAACTCATCTACATTCATCCCATAAAAACACTTGTTTTAATAGATAATTGTATGTATTTGTTTTCAGGTACAATATCTATTAGAATACAAACTGAACTATATCATTTATATAACAATGGCAGAAAATACTACAACAGAACAAAGTATGGAAGAATTTGCATGTGAATTGATAGCCATTTTGGCATATGGACGAAAAGAGTATATCTCTTACAATATGATTCATCACGAGATAGTTAATACAGCAGAAAAACTTTATCAAAATAAAGACCCATGGATTTTAACAGGTAGTTATCCAGAAGGCTCACCTTTTGAGGTGTGTAATGATATAGATAGAATGAAGTGTTTACCAACGTTTCCATTGGTATTTTGGGAATCTAGAACAAACAAGCAACACACATCAGGGCATGTCATTGCAGAACAGAACATTAAAGAGCCAGCGTATCTCAAGTTAAAAGCAACAAACAATGATTGTATGCCAAGATATTTAAAATGTGTTGTTAATAAAGATGAATACCTAAAGAGCGAAGATTTAATTGAATTTTATAGAATGCAGTTGAATGCACAAGTACATGGTCCTTCATTAACCACAGAATCTGATTCGCAGATAAATGATTTTGTACTTTGTTTAAAGTGTCAATCATGGCCACCAATAACTGATCAATTTTTTACAAGAAAGAGAGTAAGCAACTGGCCATCAGAGGAACTGCTTAATGTGGTTAGAAATCTAGATTGCTTTGTGGTTGCTGTTGCACATCCTAATAGTTTGTCCAAGAACACTGAATGGAGATTGTCATTTTCTTTGGCTGAAAGAAAGTTAATACAGGAAATGTGTAACCCAATAGCTAGTTGTATATTTGTCTTGAAAGCAATCAAGAACAAATACATCAAATATGACAATTCCCCAACACCATTCTGCTCATACTTCATAAAGACTGCTTGTTTGTGGAGATGTGAAAAAATACAACTAGAAAATTACAACACAATGGATTTGATAAGATGTGTGTTAGATTGGATCATAAATTGCTATAAAGAAAGAAACCTACTACACTACTTTATTCCTGAGCAGAATCTGATTGGACACCTATCAAGGGAGATCTGTGATGATGTAATCACAAAACTGACAGCAGTTAAGAAAGATCTTTGGGTGATGGTAATATCAAGTAGTGAAAAATGTAGTAATTTTTATTCAAGAAACTTAATAAATCATAAGATATGCGATGCTTTAAAGATACCAAGGGTCAATACTGCAGAAGATTATAAATCACTGACATCAATCCTATTAAAACATCCAGGAACTACAGAATTGATTAAATCAATATTAAGAAATATTCGTAAATTAAAAGTGTTACCTTGTGCAGAAATTTTGCTTGAACCTTATTTTAATTTTGATGAATTATTTATACCCTGTATCGAACATGTTCACCTTTACCGTTATGACGAAATTTTTAGACGACCAGAATCAGTCATATTACCAATTATTGAAAAAATTGAAGAGGTAGTGGTAAAGGGATATGGTGAAATATACAAGACAGTTTTGTACAGATATTTAGGAAACCTCTATACCTATCTATGTGTGTACTTAGGTTCTAAATACCCTGGTGCAGATCTAAATGCCTACAAACGTAGACCATTACATTATTACATCCAAGGAGCTGAATTAGTTTGGCCAGATGGCTGGAGTGATCAAGGTTTTGCAAGCAGAGTTCTTGCAGTGCAATACCATTATTTCATGGGTAATTATAGTCAATTGAGATATGAATTTATACAGACACCTAAAAAGCCACTAACTGAATGGAAAAGAATTCCCAAAATTAGGATATTTACAAAAAGGTTTGATTTGTGCTCTAGTGCTTGGGGTATTGTTGATGAACTTCTTGTCAGTTGTCTACCTCACGAAAAGGATGAGCATTGCTTACATCCACTGGCTGTTATGCTTTACATAAAGGCTAGGGTATCACTTAGAAATGGAGACATGCGAAATGTAATTGGAGCTTTGAAAGGGGTGAAGATCTTAAACAGATTTCCACAAACCTTTGGCACAAATACACTAATTAAGATCATTGAAAGTTTAATTGGTTTACTTGGAGTAATGAGATTAGTGTGTTACAGAAACTCATCATGGGGCATGAAAACAGTATTGAGGAGAGATTCTAGGACTTTATGTACATATAGTAGATACAAGGTTTTAAAACATGTTAATTACCACATACATTAGCACTTATTTCTAGTTAAGATTACATGAAGCTTCCAATTTGTGACAACGTAGAACTACTGTAGGCCGTACTGCCGTCACCACTAAACACGGTAGAACTGTTTGCATTGTTGTGGGGTGGTTTTGTGTCTAGGCAGGCAACAACGTAAAACCAAGAAAGGTAAAAGAAAGGTTTATACTCTAAACTACTTGGATTAATTGTAGAAATGAAAGTAAACTCAAAATGGACAGTTTTAAATTTTTATGTGTTATAGTGTTTCAATTAATGTGTTCTGGGATGCATTGTCAGTCACGACTGAGCAATTTTTACTTTATTTCATGTTTTAGATCATCATGAAAGCTCCAAATTGTGTATTGACAGTGGACTACCATGGTATAACTAGCCAAGAGATATAAAAAACAAACATTTAGCATTGTTTTATAAAAAAAATATTAGTCTTTTACTTGATAAAACCAAAGATCACATTGAAATGCTTCTTCAGGAATAAAACATGTTAAGTGGGAAAAAAATTTGACTTTTTTTAAATTTCTTTTTTAATTATAAGAGCTTATATGGGCCAGGTAGGTTATCAACTTTTATGAAGGGTTACTAAAAGACAGGGGTTACTACTACTGTATTTGTGATGCATTCCTGTGTGGGTCAGTGTTGCAATCTCATTCAGTAGGTGAATATGTTTTCTCAATACCATGATAGAGTTATGACACGCTGGTTAAGTGTGAAGGGCCAACAAATTTTGAACAATTTAAAATTTCTCATGACACAGCGCTATTTTCTGAACGAAAGTGGGCTGTTACAATTAATAAATGTTGTCGTGCGATGTATACAGTATTAATAAGACATGCTTGCAACAGTTTCCCTATACAGCAATATCAAGTTCACATGTGTTTAACTGTACAACTTAAGTTGAAGGCTGCACAACCAAAGGTGAGCAAATCAGTCAATTCTTGGAACACAACAACTGGCTGCCAAGGTTTTCGTGAGGATAACGCCACTTTAGTTACTTCACATGCTGAAAAAATAGGCTTTGTATGAATGTTAATTATGTCATTGTTTTATAATTGAAGATGCTGAGCATGACATTATTATTAAAACATGGATTATTTTAATACCTCCATGGTTAAATAAATGGAGGAATTTAATTGCTTTCAACATTATCCTGGTAGTGAAATCAAGAGCTTGCTAATAAAATACATCACAATTGGCGAGTTTGTGTGCATTAGGAACCTGTCAATGAGTTGACGGTTCATTATGAGTTCATCAGGTTTTATACACAATTTAAGGTATTTCATTGTGTGTGTTCATGAAGCATAAAAGCAATAAAATGATGGTTGTTGCTATATTTAACATCATGGAAATTACAGGGTAAACTGTAACGTTAATAGCAGGGTAATTCTGCCACTAAACTTCCTGTACACTGTACAATGTCTTCTAGACATTGATTGGGCTATCACGACGTCTGACTACTGTACAGTACTTTGGTTAGCCTACAATTGGATAGATTGTATACAGTATTTGCTTCCTTACTAAATGGTGAGATTTATTTTATACTATTTGATATTTTATATGTTCTGGTAACTGTTGCGTACAGTTCATAGAAAGTTGGAAATCAAGCCTTTACTGTACTATTCAATATCAGTTCCATAATTTTCTATACATGAGAAATGCAAGAAACCAGAAGATAGGCAAACATACATCACAAAGGGATCAGCTACAACAGAATTTAACAGAATTCTGATAAAACTTTCCCCGACGCCTTATCTTGTAACACTACATAAACAACACCACATGGTCCCATAATCATATATAACTAGAAACACTCCTTTTACTTTAAAGTAAAAGCATAGCCTCCCCTCATAGATGTAAGGTCAAAAAGTAAAATTGTTCCTATTATGACCAACATGCTACAAACTATGAAACAAAGACTTTTGCATATTTAATGAGTTAGAAGATGACCTTTACCTTTGAACTTTCCTTAATACAATCACATATGGTGTGGACTACATACACCTAAACATGAACCAAGTTAATGTGACAACTCTACCAGAACTTATGGCCAATTAGGTGAATTTTACTTTTGGTTGACCTTTTGACCCTTGATCCGATCTTATCCAAATTCAATAGCGTCTGTCGTCTTACTATAAACTTGCAGTGTACCAAGTTTGAACAAAATCGGACTCATAGAATTTTAGTTATTGTGGTAACAAACTTTGCCAACAATTTTACATTTCACTTAATTTTGACCTTGACCTTTGATCCCGATCGTCCCCAAATTCAATAGGGTCCGTCGACTTATTATAAAATTGCTGTGTACCAAGTTTGAAAACAATCTGACTCATAGAAATTTAGTTATCGTGGTAACAAACTTTGTCCAAATTTTACATTTTGCTAATAAGATAAGATAACTTTTATTGATCCACAAGGGAAAATATTGCTCGTCGAATATCAAAAATACAAAGACGGTACAACGAGATACAGTTACACAGTAAAATGAAATAATATATATGTACATCATAAAACTATAAATAATAATAACAGTAATAATAATAATCAAAATCCATCAAAACCATCCTTATAGTCACTATCCCTATTAAATATCAATCCCTGTTTCATCGTTTAAACATCTTGTTGTACTGGATAATACTTGAGGGGATGAAGGAGTTAGCAAAACGATTTGTCTTTTGACCTTGACCTTTGATCCGGATCGTCCCAAAATTCAATAGGGTCCGTTGTCTTACTATAACCTTGCAGTGTACCAAGTTTGAACACAATCTGACTCACAGAAATTTAGTTATCGTGGTAACAAACTTTGTCCAACAATTTACATTTTGCTTGATTTTGACTTTGACCTTTGATCCCGATCGTCCCCAAATTCAATAGGGTTCGTCGTCTTACTATAACCTTGCAGTGTACCAAGTTTGAACACAATCTGACTCATAGAAATTTAGTTATCGTGGTAACAAACTTTGTCCAACAATTTTACATTTTGCTTGATTTTGACTTTGACCTTTGATACCGATCGTCCCCAAATTCAATAGGGTTCGTCGTCTTACTATAACCTTGCAGTGTACCGAGTTTGAATTCACACAATTGGACTCATAGAACTTTAGTTATCATGGTAACAAACTTGGTCCAACATTTTTTTGGCTGCCGCCGCCGGCGCCACCGCCGCCAAAACCCTCAATACCCTCCCAGAGCAGAGCTCTTAAGGAGGCTAATAAAGGAAAATCGGTGAAGCACCTTGTAACCATGGCCAGGTTATGAAACCGGTAAGCCCTCAAAAAGTGAGGGTGCTGATCCCTGGTAATTACTGGTAGTGATGCTGTAGCTTGGTGATTAACAGACTTAGCCTACCAATCTCCTAGTTCTGGGTTCAACCCTGACTAGGCTATGTTATTCTCAAAAAATGTCCTGGAAAAGTGAACTTCCAATAACAGCCAATAAAGGGCCATTTTAGCGAGCTTTCAAATTGTTCTGCTTAAAAGGGGCCCAAGCCGGGTTCTCACCCCTTAGATCTGCATTTAAGGTAATCAAAAAACACTGGTTGACTCAGAAACCAAAACTGATATTATTTTTAATGTCCGGGAGTATCAAGCCTACTCTTTAAGTTAATGTATTTTTATCTGAGAAGACTATTCCACTCATCATCTTTCAACTGCAGCGCAGGCGACTAAATGATTTCTCCAGCTTCTCCGATCTATTCCACTAGGAGCAGCCTTCAAAGCTTTATTGTTGAGGGTTATTTTGCTATTTCACTTTTCCACATTTTAGTCCCTAGTTTTAAAATACTAAAAAATCTAGAGCACATTAAAGGCTGCCAATTTTTTTCTTTTGTAAAAAATTGGTTCTTTGACATATCAGAAAGTTTTTTCCTCCAAAGCCTCACTGTGTATGCTAATGCTTTTTTTATTTTAAAAAAATATTTAATAATAATTGTTTTCAGATAAACTTTGAAATATATTCATGCGCAATATCTAAATTGAGGCTCGATAAACATTTATAATGGAAAGAGATACTAAAGCAGACACAAGTGAAATGATGGAAGAGCTTGTTTGTAACATGGTTGACATGATGACATGTGGAAGACAAGAATAAATTTCTAACAGGATGATTCATGATGAGATAACTAGAAAGATACATGCAGATTATGAGAATTCAGACATCGGGATTTCAACTGGGAGTTTTGGAGAAGGTATGCCTATTGAGGTGTGTAGTGATATAGATGGCATGCTGTGTTTACAGACATTTCCAATAGTGTATTGGGAATCTACAATAAATAAACAACAGAAATCAAGTTATTTGATTGCTGAACAGAACGTTAAGGAACCAGTTTATTTCATGTTAAAATTAACAAACAATGACTTTCTGAACAAGGATTTTCTATATACTGTTAATGATGATGGGTACCTTAAGAGCAGTGATTTCATGGAATATTATAGACCGAGATTGAATGACAATAATGTTAAAATACACGGTCCATCATTAACTTTAGACCATGATCACCCTAAACTTGATGAAATTGATTTGAGGTCCCAAGATTTTGTATTGTGTTTAAAATGTCAATCATGGCCATCCATCACTGATCAATTCTTTACCAGAAAGAGGTTAAACAACTGGCCATCTGCGGGACTTCTAAACGTGGTTAGGCATCTGGATTGCTTTGTGGTTGCTGTTGCACATCCTAATAGTTTGTTCAAAGAAACTGAATGGAGGTTATCATTTTCTTTGGCTGAGAAAAAGCTGATACATGAAGTATGTAACCCAATAGCTAATTGCATGTTTGTCTTGAAAGCAATCAAGAAAAAGTACATCAAATATGACAATTCCCCAACACCATTCTGTTCATACTTCATAAAGACTGCTTGTTTGTGGATGTGTGAAAAAATGCAACCAGAAAATTACAGCGTGATGGATTTGGTAAGATGTGTGTTGGATTGGATCATAAGTTGCTATAAAGAAAGAAACCTACCACACTATTTTATACCTGAGCAGAATCTGATTGGACACCTACCAAGGGAGATCTGTAATGATGTAATCTCAAAACTGACAGAAGTTAAAAAAGATCTTTGGGTGATGGTAATGTCAAGTATTGAAGGAATCGGTGATTTTGATTCAAGAAAATTTATCAATGAAGAGATATGCGATGATTTAAGGATAGAAAGAATCAGTACTGAAGATGACTATGAATTACTGAAATTGAATCTTCTGAAACATCCAAGAACTACAGAGCTGCTGGAATCATTACAGAATGATATTTATGAATTACAAGCAATTTTATTTAACAAACGAGGCAAAACTGATTTTGGTTTAGTACGCCATGTCATGGAATGGACTAAAGATGTCAATCCTACAGATATTCTGAGGCGACTGGAAGAAACAATATTACAAATTATTGAGAATATTGATGTTATAGTAATAAAAGCATATGGTGAAATATTCAAAAATCTTTTGTATAGATACTTGGGAAACATCTACACATATCTATTAGTGTATTTTGATTTTAAATATCCCGATGCAGATCTAGAAGTCTACAAAGATAAACCATTAGATTACTACACATTAGGAGCTGAAATAGTTTGGCCAGATGGATGGAGTGATCAAGACTTAGCCAATAAAGTTCTAGTATTACAATACCACTATTTAATGGGTAACTACAAAGAAGTAGAAAACTTCATTTTACCTACAAAGTCACGAAGTGAATGGGATAGAATTTCTGACATCATAATATGTAAAGATGAGGTGGATGACTTAAGCCACAGGGCATGGGGAATTGCTGATCAACTACTTGTCAGTTGTTTACCACATGAAACCTATGTCTTACACTTCCATCCACTGGCTGTTATCCTTTACATAGATGCCAGAGCATCACTTAGAAATGGAGATATGTACAATGCAAATGAAACTTTGGAAGTTTTGAAGGTTGTAACACTATCGGCAAGTACCTCAGACACAGATATACTATTTAAGATCATTGAGAGTTTAATTGGCCTACTAGGAGTAATGAGAAAGATTTACTACAGAAAATGATACAAGAAAAGTTTTTGATTTCATGCTAAAAGAGATTTAGATTTTCTATGAGATGTTGTATTTAATTTGTTTTGTAGTTTGCAATGTAAATATTTTCTGCGGCCAAGACCATATCACAGTCAGCTGAATAGATACACTGAGCAACCTCTTTTTAAAAAATTACTCCTCTTAACATGGTAGAGTTTGGTAACCTTGGATAAGCTACCATACTATATAGCATTGCTACCTGCCTTAAAAATAAACATATAATTAACTCATAATTCAGAGACCATAAGAAATTATAAATTACTTAATAATCTTAGACATCAATAACATCAACAAACAGAATACTTGTACAACTTAGTCACTATGTAGATTTCTGTTACACTAGGTAGAACTTTCTTGTAATTTAATATGGAGAACCTACCTAGTCAGAGGGTGAGATTTTTTTCATTGGGTAACACTTTTGGGTCCTGCTCATATTAAATAATATGTTGCAAGTACCTCTATATTGTATAAATAGCGAAGAGATAAATCTTAACATTGCATCCTCTAAAGAAAAATGGTATACAGTATCTCAATTATTTCAATCTCTCAAATTCATTCTCAGCATTTCTGTTTTTCTCATTCTGTTCGTGTTTTTTTTCAACTTGGTATTGTAATCCCTTTTACATCTACCCTAAAAATGCCTAACCTTGAGAGTCCACACATGGAATTGTGAATCTCATTAAGGTCAGATGACTAGAGTGGCTAATCATCCTTCCAATGAATTGGTACGAGTTTGCTTCCAGATGATATGGGCTTACCGTATCCAGTTTGTTTGAGATGGGAGCTATATTGTGTTGAAAGATTGGCATTTACAGGATAAAACAACATTTGATTGAACCCAGACAACTGCTGATTGACCTGTGTCGGTGTGTCACTTGAAGGTGTAATTGTCCCGGTCAAAATGATATTGACTTTTTTTCGTCAGGAGAGTGTTGTAATTTTTGTCATAAATTAAAAAAAAACTGGCTAGATCAGTAAAATTAGGGTGTCTCTTGATCTTGCCAAGTGGACAGACAGGGATCAAATTATTAATTATGAAACTATAAAAAATTTAGAAATTTGGTATTAAGTAAATTTTGTTAAGTATTGAAATTGATATAAGAATAAAATCAAATACTTTGACTATTTATTGAATTTATTATTTTTTTCAGTTACCATAGGTTAATTCCCAACCTTAAATGTATATAAGTTTGAACATTAAGAGGTTCATAGAAAATTGTATTTGAAACTTGTTTAGCAGTATACAATGAATATTAAAATAGTGTAATTTTAAATTGCATTTTTGAATAAATGTTATATCTGAAAATATTTTATTTAGTATGAAGGGTGAAAGTGTAAATTATAATTAAAACAAAATATTTTAAGTTTTTATAATTTTTTTAAAATCATGAAATACCTAATCCCACACATAAATATATAACTAGTTATTGACTTCTTCAATACCACAAGAGAGAGTCTCAAAAGCAATGAAATGCAAAATGAAAGCATTACAAGCTTGCTTAAAATACTACTTAAACTTCTATGTTGAGTCCTGTGTCTTCTTTATTTGTAATTCCTTTAAAGGGGAAGCTCGGTAATAAATTTTCTATGGATAAATCTATAGATCAATTAGTTGTGACCAAACTGACAAAATTTCAGAACATTTGAACAATGCAATAATGAAAGAAACCACTTTTTGAAAGTGGACCCCAACTCATGTGTACCTCGAATTACACAATGTTAAAGAATAGAAAAATTGCAGATTTTGTAGGGGTCGTGTTTGAAAACTGTATAAAAAAATGACACTAAAAATCATCAGTTCTTATGGGAATCTGAGTGCACGATTCCACTTATGTGAGTTATATTTGTAATAGGCCTATGATTCCGGGTATCCAAAAGGATTTAGTTCAAATCTGCAATTTCCCCATTCTTAGCACTGTGTTAATTTGAGTACTAGTAGCACCATCTTTTGAGTTGGGGCCCAATTTTGAAAGTAATCTATTGTTAAATTCTTTCTTTCTTCTTCTAAAAATAGTTTGCAGGTAAACTTTGAAATAATTTAAGTTGGATATAAAATGTTCATAGAATAATGGCAGGAGACACAAAAATAGACGTAAATCCAATGATGGAAAAATGTGTGTGTCAAATGATTGATTCAATGAATTGTGGAAGGAAGGCACTCATCTCCAGCACTATGATTCAAGAAGAGATGATCAGAATAGCAGATGAAACCCCCAGTTCAGAATTTCGAATTTTAACTGGGAGTTTAGCAGAAGGCATGCCTGCCGAGGTGTGTAATGACATGGATAGGATGCTGTGCTTACAATGGTATCCAGTAGTATGTTGGAAATCATCTACAATAAATAAACAATACAAAAGTGGATATGTGATTGCTAAACTGAGTGTTAAAGAGCCAGCATATCTAAGGTTGAAGGTAACAAACCATGATTTTTTGAACAAAGATATCAAATGTATAATTAATGATGATGGATACCTTAAAAGCAGCAATTTCAATCACACTAATTGTGGAGCATTTACAGAAAACTATACTATACACGGTCCTGCATTAACTTCACCACGTCGACATTCGACATTCACAGACTTTGTATTTTGCATAAAATGCCAATCATGGCCATCCATCACTGACAAATTCTTTACAAGAAAGAGGGTAAACAATTGGCCATCAGAGGAACTGCTTAATGCATCTAGACGTCTAGATTGCTTTGTGGTTGCTGTTGCACATCCTAATAGTTTGTTCAAAGACATTGAATGGAGATTTTCATTCTCTTTAGCTGAGAGTAAGCTGATACAGGAAGTTTGTCAACAAATGGCTAATTGTATGTTTGTTCTAAAAGCAATTAAGAACAAGTACATAAAATATGACAAATCTCCAACACCATTCTGTTCATACTTCATAAAGACTGCTTGTTTGTGGATGTGTGAAATAATCCAATCTGAAAATTACAGCACGGCAGATTTGGTAGGATGCGTATTGAGTTGGATCATTGATTGCTACAAACAAAGAAACCTACCACATTACTTTATTCCTGAACAAAATATGATTGGACACTTATCAAGGGAGATCTGTAATGATGTAATCTCAAAACTGACAGAAATTAAGAAAGATCTTTGGGTAAAGGTAATATCAAGTATTGAGGGTTGTGGTGATTGTAATTCAAGAAAATTTATCAATGAACAGATATGCAATAAGTTAAAGATAGCAGGGATTAGTAATACAGATGACTATGGTCGACTACTAAAAGTTAACCTTCTAAAACACCCAAGAACTACGGAGCTGCTGAAATCAATAGCAAATGAGATGTGTGATTACAAAGACTTGATTCACACATACAAATGGTTTACAATTAGTGGTGGATTGGAAAGTAAGACCAAGAATTGGATTAAAAAAAATATGCATCCTAAAGAAATCCTTAAAAGACTAGAGGAAGTGATATTGCCAATTATTGATAATATTGAAGAAATAGTTATGAAGGGACATGGTGAAATATTGAAGACATATTTGTATAGATATTTAGGATTAACATACGCATACATATTAGTGTATTCAGTGGTGTCATTTTAACCCGGCGCCCGGCGCGATCCCCGTCTATTACGATTTTGCGCCGGCTATTTAGGTATCCCAATGAAGCCGTTTTGAGTGGATGCAGTCTTAATGAAATTCGATAAAATGGCATGACTTTGATGCTAAAAATAAAATACTCAGTGTGATATTTTATCAATAAAAGTTATATATTTTGAAAGGACTTGTTTCATTCTTTACTTACATGCAATTTTCAACATGATTGATAAAGC
>JAOTQE010075607.1:0-16337 GCA_025631205.1 Nesometra sesokonis
ACTAATTTCTATTCTCAAGTTCTTAAATGTGATGTTACTTTATTATGAGCAAGTTAATTTCAAAATTAATGTCATTGGTTTTTTGGTCATTTTCAAGTGACAATACATCTTTAACAATTACTCTGTTTATTTGTTTTTATAAAGGAAAAAAAAGCCTGAACTCCTGCTAGGCCTGAATGTAAAAACTCATCAATGGCAATATTATTATTATTATTCATGCTGTTTTATCCGGTTCAATATTTACTATGTTTACACCCAGGAGTGTAAATTGGGACAACTATTAACTGATTAATATAGCTGTATACCTCTCATGGTGAGTTGAGTAATTCAAATTCAATATTTATTCACAATTTGCGAAAATGAGCCAAAAAATAGCTTGTGCTAGTCAACGCCTGACTCCTAATCTAGCATTATACACAATTTCACAATATATTAACTTAATATTTAACTAATCCTTAATGAAGAAAGAAAAAAAATGTGTTCTACATGTACAATATAAGGATAGCCAACAACATGAGCATTAATAAACTATAGTTTTAATGTATACTTCCTAGAGGGCACAATTGTGTACTATTTAAGACCAGCAACATTTTCACCCAGGAGTGTAAATTGGGATGCCTATTATTAACTGATTTACATAGCTTTATAACATCTCATAGTGAGTTGATTATGTGTTCTACAACAAGCATAAGGCTATTGCCTAGAAGGCACAATTTGTCAACTAATTCCCCATTCAGACTAGCATCACATTGCGATCAGTTGTAGCAATTGTGACAACCAATTGCATCCAATTGCAAAGTAAAATCCTGTGTGAATGTTCCAAAATAGTAATCGATTGTAATCGATATCGCAATTGTTACTGGTTGCGATCAGTTGTTACAATCTTTATTACTCCCGATTACCATGGAATCCGATCGCAACAAAATCCACAGGCACTGATTGGCTCGATTGGCTGAGGTTAGGACACCCGCTATCGCCGAATGAATTACGACAACACATTTTGTGAGGAAAGTAAAGTGTGTGTATGAATGCGTTTGAAATTTGCGATTGATTGTGAACGGGAATTGGATTACCACCGATTACATCACAACCAAGCGTGATGCGATATTTGCAATGGTAGACTGAATAGGGTATAAGGCCGTCATTTACACCTAAGTGTATTAATTGAGATTCATATTAATCGATTAATAAGTATAACATTGAGGTATGTGTTTTACAGTATAAGCATGAAGCTATTGCCAACAACATCTGCATTAATAATGTATAGTGCCTATAGGGCACAATTTTGTATTATCTAAGACCGACATCATTTACACCTAAGAATATTAATTGGGATTCCTATTACTAGATATAAGTAATACAGTAATTATATCCCTTAGGGATATGTGATCTTCAAGTAAGTAGACTGGGGTAATGAGTATTATTAATCTATAATGTCTAGAGTCGCAATTAAATACTATCTTTAAGACCGACATATCATTTATTATTATTAATATTTGATCTGCAAGTGGGTACCGGCTTGCACAGTAGCATGACTAATTCCCAGGAGTTCCTGGTGACTTGACAATGTGAGTTGTAAAATATGTTGTGAATGTTTGACTTGTAACAGTAAAGTTATGATTCATCAGAGAGTGTGGGTATTATAAAGTAAAGATTAGCGCCATCAACCTTGGCTAAAGGCGGTTCTAATATAAACGAATTCTGATGATGTCATGATTTTGAAATATTAAATCCCAACATAGTGGTGCATTTCAACATTCGGAATCCATTAAAATTCTTTCTTATTTCCAAACGAATGGTTTGACAGCAAACAAATAATAAATTGGAAAGCAAACGACGGTTTTGATCTTCTTATTGTAGCCAACACACTATATTTATACATAAGGTGGCTGTACGGCCCCATACTAACAGTGTATTTCAATATTCGGAGTGCTTTATAATACTTTTTTATATCATGAATAATTTGATGAATTGATAATAGAACAACGCTCTTTAATTTAACTGTACACTTTTGACTCAGAGAGTCGTATCGTAATGCAGACATGTTTCAGGAATGACAACTCCCATCTTCAGTGCGAAAACTGCAGTCATATTTTTGGCTAAGAACATGAGGATTCAAATAACGTACAAACTATACAACAGATATCATTGCCTGATTATCATTGTCACTTTCTTATTTTAATTATTTATATTTACATAATTATATATATGTTTTTTATATTCACATTTTCAGATCAATCAATGATTATATAAACAAATGATATAATAACATATAATTATTTTTGAAGTATTGAATCCTAATGCGATGATGTGTATCTCATTGCTTGAAGTATGTACAGTATTATAATTTCTTTAGTTGATAAGTAGACCTTTTGTTTTTTTTTCAACAAAAGTGTAGCCTTTAGGTAGGGGGAAACAGGAGATGAGTCCCCTTGCCCTTTAAAATATCAATACCTTATGTTTATTTACATGCGTTGTGGCAATATATATTTTATTTTTTAAACATTAATATTTTATTAAATTATACAACTGTCAAATTTAATTTAAAAAATCAGACAAACAGAAGCTGATTTAAATATTCTTATCAATTTTGAAGTGCTCACTTTAATATTATCATGTTTATCATCATCTTTGATATTTATTTAATTGATTCATCAGCATAAAGTGAAAATGAAAAGCAACAGATATGATATATTCAAATAGTGAAACCATCTAGAAGGCCTGCACAGGGTCATTTTATAAAGATGACAGATAAAGTGTTGATAGATCCTAGTATTACATTAATTAATAAAGAAGAGTAGATCATTTGAATTATGCTAATTAATTTTGCTTAATAACAGAAGACCACTTCCTTCAGAAATATACTCTACTTAAAAATATTTTTTTAATGTATTACAAGATATTATTTTCAAAAAAGCCAAATTTTAAGGCTTTTTGAAGGTCTTAAGCCCAATCCAGGCTATCAAATGTTATTTGGATAAAAACATTGATAGACCCGTATATGGTAGTCATATGTCTACAGTATGTATGTCATGATATGATGTCATCATGACCATATCCAGGCATCTCAGTGTTTTTTGTATAGTCTGAACTGAGCTTTGAAATCACGACATCAAAATAAACAAATTTTACCCTTTCTAATTAACCCGACTGCCAGAAAACGATACAAAATATAAAAAATACAAAAAACAGTAAAAATATAAAAAATAGACAAAAGAGAAACGCAGTGGCTATTGTTACACCAGTCGTAATCTCAATCCTGTAGGCTATTCTTACACCACTCTAAAACGCATGCGCACTTAGGTTTATGTTGGACATTGGCAAATTTACAAAACACTCGCGACCGTGTAAGCTAGGCCTAGGCTCACGCGGTGCAACGCAAACGGTCAGTTTCGGCGGTTTCTAGCGTGGCCATTTATAACAATGATGGATTGTGAAAACAACGATAAAGGTATCATTTACACTACCGTAGTTATGTAAATTTGGCCATTATTTTGGCTCTCATTAGTTGGCAGTGAGCCTCAAGCTGTTGGTTGTGGATATTCACACATCAGCTTGCTACTGATCACCCCGTTTGGTACAACTGCTTAAAAGCAGTTACAAATCCAATGGTATGGCGCACGAAATGGGCAACACATTTTCAAAAGGAGAGAAATTTCAAGTCATTACATTCCTTTTATTATTTTCTCCAACCTAATTTGGTTATGGATTGCCATGCCAGAAACCGCCGAAACTGACCATTTGGGAATGCATCGCGTGAGCCAAGGCCTAGCACACGATCACAATTGTTTTGTGAATTTGCTATGTCCAAAATAAACCTACTGCGCATGCGTTTTAGAGTGATGTAAGAATAGCCTACAGGATTGAGATTACGACTGGTGTAACAATAGCCACTGCGAAAGAGAAAGCATTGACCAAATAGAAAAAATTGACAAAATAGAAAAAAATAGACAAAATAGATGATCTAAAGTGTGGTTAGCTTTGGGAGTGTTGACCATACTAGTTAGTTTACCTGTATGCTATGACATAAAGTGACCTTTAGGATAGAGAATGATACCAAATAAGAATATTAGAATAGACTTTCAATTGTTTGTTCACACCTTCCAACATTTGTAATGTCAAAAGGAAGAAAATGGGAATTGCACTACTGTCGCCGACCACACATTTACTGGGTTTCAAAATTGACAAGCAAAAAAAGATGTTTTGTACCAATTTTACTTAATTTGGAGGGTTTCTGCTCTATTTTGGGTTATTAGCATATTTTAAGTCGATCGTGTCCTAGATTTTTAATAATATTGTACTTTTTGGGAAAAGTGGTAGGAATGGCTTAGTAAGGCGTTAGGCGGTAGAAAAATAGAATAAGCTGTGTTGACAGATATACATCATTGATAAATACACAAAGATTGTTGAATCCGGTGGAAATTGGTTCATCCAGTGGAAATCAGTTTGACCGGTGTAAATTGGTTTGGCCGGTGGAAATCTGTTTGACCAGTAGAACATGTCCACCTGGTCGATCTTGTACCATTTCTGAGTATTGTGCAACTTAGGTTGGTGCTAGAGTTGGTGGAAACCCTTTATCTCTGCTGGACCACTTGAAATTTTTTCTGCCCACTTTTTACAGTACAGCCTACTAATTTGTGATTAAGTAGTACAGAGTGGTTTATACTGTAGGTTTTATTTCCTAATAGTGGTTTAAATTCTTCTTTAAATTCTTATGATTATGTCCATAAATAGGTAAGGACGTTGTTCCTACAGGTAGGAAGCTTTCGATCTAATTAGGAAAGGTGTAATTAAATTGGTTTTCAACCATGTCTTGGATAAGTGGACTTAATTAATTGGAGGTTACCTAATTAGAGAGGGACCTGTAATGGATCATAATTTCAATGTCAGTATTTTTTTTATGTGTGGAGTTGTGGCCTAAAAAGTTTAATAATGAAGTTTGAAATTGGTCCAACATAAATTGATGAAATTGTAAAGTATATTATGCTTTTATTAGAATGTGAGTCAAATGTTACATTTTTCATCCTGAATTCTACCAACAATGAATATGAAATTGAGAAAGATAATTATGTACAGTATGTACAGACTAGCAGCACTCACTGAAAAGGGGTACACAAAATAGGTACCAATAATATTACAAGCAATTAGGATTCAATATTCCAACATAAACTTTATCATCAGTAATGAAGTAGGTATAATTACAGGCTAGGGATATTTTTTGTTTAACCCTTATTTAATCTGATGAAATTCACTATATTGATTTATGGTATATTGGATATAATGTAAAATCTGATACAGTCGGCTCTTTCGAAATTAACCATTTTGAAAACCAAATTTTCACTAATCTGCACCTTTGTTTAAAGCTTGAAAATCAATATAAACAGGGAAGGGTTGTGATCAGTTTTGGGAAAATTGACTGTATAGTTGATATTCTCACTTCTCATAACCTTCTGTTTTACAAACACTATTCAGCCAGTTACACATCATTAAAATAATGGTTCATTATGTAATCATCCGAAATTTATCAATGACAATTAATTTAGATTTTCCTTCACCTAATTTGTTCATTTTAGAACATGACAACCACCAAGATAACAAAATAAACACAAAGACATGTTCTGCAAGCCTTTTTTGTCAGTTTCTATGAACCTTCTCATTTACGAACTTTCTCATTTACAAAAACCTTCCAGCTCGAGGAGTGTGTAAATGAGAAGGTTGACTGTTCCAGGAAAGAACAAGTGGGGACAGTTGCCTCATAGCTACACATTGTAGTTGAATTGAGAACTCTGGCTTTCATGAAGACTTTTTAATATTGCTGAAGCCATTAACACTAAAATCAATTTATTTACAGCCATCAGTTCTTTTCATAGCTTCTGCAATTACACCGTGTCCTTCCGTCTCTCATTAGTGATGTTTGTCTCCGCTCCTTCAATGCTATAGTTACCACACACGTCTCCTTGTCATATTTATATATTATCAGTCTATGATCTTTGTTCTTTAAATACCATTGTTGTTAAGTATCATCGTAGCTTAATTACAGTAAAAAAAATATCCAAGCTTTCTTACTAAAATGCTGTGTTTTTAATAGTTTAATACAAACAAATAATAACATAAATATTTTCATCAGTCTTGAAATATTAGCTCTTCATAAACAGGTCTCATTTTCCATCTATTATCATGTTATGATCTTTTTTAATACCTTACTTATACCGTTGCTTATTTTCTATCACTAGTAAAATAGGTCAATTTTTGCTCTAATGTAGAACTTCCACGAAACCTTGAGAATTTCCTGGAGAAAACTGAATTCTGGGAGAAATTTTGATAATTCCTAGAGTCTGGGTACTGTAGGAGAATCTTGGAGATTTGGGAGCTCTGTAAATAATTGTTTTATTTAAAAAGGTTAATGCTTAATAACATAAAATATATCATCATCCATAAAATAATAGCTTCTTATACAGGTCTCCTTGTTATATTTATCTTCACTCTTAGATCAACAATTTTTATTTAATACCTTTAGACGTGTTCCATAGTAGGCATTTATTAAGGCATTATATTTATTTTAATAAGTTTTATTAGATTATAAGGGAAATGCCCAATAATGCATGCCAATATAAGACAAGCCATGGCAAGTTGTCGCACAGGAAGTTATTAATAAATAATACAAGGGAAATTTTTTGACTATTTTGTTCCATTGGTTATGATGTCCCATTTTTCATAATTTACCCCTCATTTTAAAGCTTAAATCAAGTGTAATATGGTTTTACTCTGAGTCTACTATAGAGATTAGTAGTATCAGGTTTTACTAAACTCCATTTGTCAATAGTCTCAGGTTTTACTAACTCCATTTTGCAACAACTTGGTGGTTTTGTCATGACATGTCTCATATTATTAATTAAAAAAAATCGTTGACAATATTAGCTCATCGTAATGCAGTATTACCAACCAATACAGTAGTAAGTTTATTTAATTTATATAGGATCTGCTAAAATTTTACCCTATTGTTTTATACACAATTAATTTTGATATCATACAATACCTTGTATATTTTCATTGTGTTTTAACCTGTAATTAAAGGTTAAAGTTCTATGCTGGCCTATTCATTGTATGAGTTTGTAGTAAAACGTGTATTGTTGTTGGATAATGGCAGTGTTACAGTTCATTCATGTATGGTGCGCAGTAGGCTGAATTGCATTGTTTTTACAGACGATTGAATCAATGACGGACTGTACATTGCACTTTCACTGTGATAATACCAACTGGTGTGTTTTATCAAAAAACTATCATATAACACATTTGTTATTATTATTTATTTATTCAAATAAAGATATGCTTTTGTTTCAGTGGCACACCATGAAGTTGGTGCCTTCAAGATAATAAAGTCATCAAATTATACACAAAAGTACAATTATGCTAAATTAAAAAAATACATGTTTAGTATCACCCCTTGAACATTTTTTTCCCATTTTAAGTGTTTTGCTACCATATTTATATTATGCATGGCCCATAAGTATGTGTATTAATTATTTTTGGGGTCAATTCTATACCTTGCGATCCTAATAATAGGGGGCACGACTACGTTTTGGCAATAATATGGAGGAGCGTGCAACCACCACCCCCACTCCCTCCCCCCATATCCGCCCAGCCCTTGATTTGATATGGACCTAAGATGCAGTAAACATGATGGATGAAAGAAACCGCCCATCCCACCTGTTCGTTTTTGTTATTTTAATTATTGTATACATTATTGCTAGAATGTTTGATAGGTAATTAGCCTCCTAGCATAATCTATGTGTTCTTTCACACCTCTGTAATTGTTACTAATAAGTAATTTCATACCATATCAATACATTTAATAATTAAACCACTTTTATGTTTTTTGATCACTTCATTGATTGTTTTAATTGCATATTATAGATGATGGAAGGAAAAAGAAAAGATTCAGACCATTTAAATCAATTCGCAAGCTCTTCAAGAAAAAACGAACATCAAAGACAGAAGACGATTTGGATGGTGCACGGTCTAAATCAACAGGTGAACTTAACCTATCAGATATGGAAGAGAGAATGTTTGATCCAAAGTAAGTTTAAATTGGTGTACATCTTACGACTTTTCTTTAAGGAGACATTTTGTGTTTATACAACATTCATTACAACAATTATAATACTGAATATCTTTGGGGGAGATACCAACAAATATTGTATAATTTAAGGAAATATATTGAACGAATCAAAATGTTTTGCAAAAAGTGCAATATTTACCATATCTCTTAAAAATATGCATTTAATATATAATTATTCATTATTGGCCCCATTTCTGTTATACTTGCCAGATACTTGTTAATATTTTATTTTTGAGGGACCATTTTTGGGGTGACACACATATTGTCGTCGTCGCCCTCCTTCCGTCTCGCAAGACGATGGCTGCACATGAAAAGTTAATTTTGGGTGTTACATTTCTTGGCATGGCTAAACAGTCCGATGCGTGAATGACAGTCCCTATTGCATATAGGGCAGATAAAGGCAGAGACATCTGAGTTGGTGGATCCTGCCTTGCGTTTGGCTCTCTTCTGCCTCAAGAAGTCTCTATGTTGCGAGTCTGCGAGCTCAATCCCAGCCAGAACTGCCTTCTTCCATGCTCCGCGATCCTTCGCAAGGTTTTTCCAAGACTCAGAGCTTGTATTCCTGTTGTTTTTATGTCACGTTTACAAGTGTCTTTTATATACTTTGACGGTATTAGGGCTTTGCATTCCGGATGTTTTTTTAGATGACAAATGGTTTTTTAAATGATGTAATAGACGTACAGACAGACAGACAGACAGGATGACGGAGCTCATTGCAATATATAATAACAATAAAGCTAACTGTAATTTTTGTTTAGACCTTCCATCACAATGATGAGCAGTAGTCGTTCTGAGAGTAGTGTTTTTGTTCCGGACCAACCATCGATACGAAGTGAGGAGAAATCAGTATCTACAGAGCATATATCAAAAGATTTTGCAAAAGATTTATCAGCAATGTTAGCTAAAAGGCAAAGCCCTGGTACAGTTGATGTACATAAATCAGAAGATGATGTTAAAATGGAAACTGATGAAACAATCTCACAAGAGTCTCTACCGAAAGAAAAAAGTTTTGATGATACAGATGTAAGTATTTTAAAAATCTCTTGTTGGTATTTGTTATTAATGTTTTTAATTTTTTTTATATTAGCTTGTTTTATTTTTATGTGATATGTGAGGTCTTCTACTAATAAAATGTAGTTATTGGTAAATTACAATATATTACAACCATAATCAGGCTCTATTTTATAATGAATTTCTAGGATCCCAAATGCTATGAGCATTTACAGTTTCAATGTATGAAAACGTGTTTTTAAAAAAAATGCTCACAAATTTATCAAAAAGTTAACAATTAAAAGGAACTGGCATGTATTAAAACTGACCTATAGCTTTTGGATTTATTTTAAACTATACATTTATCAAAAATATAACTTCACTGACGGCGCAACCCATGGCGAAACCTCACATATTATAAGTAATTAGTTTCTATGATTAATTTTGTTGCTTTTGTTATTATTAACATTATATTTGTTTTGGTTAATGATTGATAACTTTGTTATACTGTATCCTCAATGTATGATGATGTTATTGTTGACAACAATTATAACAATATAAATGCCATTTAAATGTTTTTATTTGTCATTACTTTTTATAGTGTTTATATTATTTGTTTTTGTTTTTATAAGTTTAAATGGTAACTTTTAATTCTACATTCAACTTTCCTGGCTAAATCGATCACAAACAGGATTGTCTATTTTTTTTTTTTTGGTTTTCAGACTTAGTCAAGTTTACCTGTGTTTATATTGGTCTCATGATTTTAGGACTTCAAATAAATGGAGTCTGGTTTAACATGAACTTGTTTCTCTGGAGGGTTGGTTTTAGGAGAGTTATCTGTATCTGTATCTGTATCTATGTCATCATAAACTATGTCATTATCATAAATTATGCCATCATCAGTCTGATGATGAAATAATTTATTTCGAAATATTGTATCCTGTAATGATGGCATGTATCTCATTGCTTGGATTATGCATGATACTTTCTTGTCTGTATATCTTTTAAAAAAATGTTTTTCAACCAAATCCAACAGCATAAAATCCAATTACAGGATGGATATACTATATCATGCTTGTAAACTGAGACTCACTATGAGGTTTAGGCAGTGGTGTTGCTTGTCATAAGAATAATCCTAGTGCTTGGTCAGGATTGAACTCAGGACATCGGTATTGGTAGGCAAGCATGTTAACTACCAAGATACACCGCCACTACAATAAAACACTAACCTGGATACATCCAGGTTTTGAATATTTAGCCTTCCATCATATTTACTTCTACTGGTACTTAAGTACATAAACACATGGTATTTTGAATATTTGTTTCTAAATAAAACACACTAATGTCTAAGTATCTAATACCACAGTGTATATTTGCATGTTAGGTAAGCAGAAAGCAGCTGAAGGAACCAAAAATGGCTCGTAGAGTGGTAAATTCATCTTCCTTATTAAACATTTTTTCCACTGTTATTTTTTCATCTAGCAGCAGATCCTTTTCTTGGCCATCATATAGATCACTAACCAAACATTAGAATTAGAAATTGATTTTTTTTTTTTGGATTAGTATGCAAATTATATTGTTGGTTAAATAATTATTAATAATTTATTATATTTTTGGCTAATTGTTTACTAACCCGGAACTCTAGAGTTATTTTGGGTATTTAGTACTTACAGACTTTTTATATATTGTCTCAGGTAGAATAAGCTTATCCAATATCTAAAATTTTTATACATAAAATACATACACTTGTTGACACTTGCATGCACCTTGGTCACTGCTCCAGATTGAATGTCTGGCAGTCCGTGCCACTTACTAAATGGCGTGGGAATTAATATAAAAATAATTGTAAATGATAAAAACATGATTATTTTGATAATTCAAACCTATGTTTTTATTTATTTCTTTATTACAGTTCAGCATTTAGTGGCAAGCTAATAAAATAAATTCTTTTTTTTTTATATACTTTAAAATAATATAATATTTTTAAAATATATCATACTATATAAATTCATCTGATGTCCATAGTGATTATTCATTTTTAATTTATTTTGAAACAAGAAACGGTAAGTGAAGTTTCATTAACAAGCTGTCAACTGTAGCGTCGGACTAAATACCGAATTGAATGTTCTGGTTTTCTGAGAGTAAAACTGAACAGCGCCACCAGCCGTCTGTTTGTTGTTGCGTTGTGTGGTGATGTTAGATTGTCTCCTAGAATGTGCCAAATTTAAATGTGAAAGTGATAGCCGCACACAGATGGAAGAGAGATTTTTAATCTATCTACGTAAGAAAACTGCAAAATTAACAAAGACATTAGATGATACAAACTTTCACACACAGTTTACTGAAAAAATCAAAGTAGGAAGGGGCAAGCTTGGGGCCAGAGATGCTCTAACATCAACAACACACAGACGGCTGCTGGATCTGTTCAATGTCACCCAGAAAACCAAACCATTCCTACCCAGGCATTAGCCTGAAGCAGTTGATAGCCTGCCAACAAAACATCACTAAGGTAACTTTAATTCTTTTTTGTTTCTTCTTTCATCATAAAATAACAATATACAAATTAAATTAAATTATATCAAGGGTCTATCCAGGAAGTGGTCATTCCCTTATCTGATTTTGACAAGCAAAAAAAAAGAAAACTTAAAAATGAAAATATTTTCTGAATTTGATGTGTCTTATGAATAGATTATTGAACTTCTTGTTCTTGTCTAGGGATGTAGCTAAAACAATCCAAGGGTGGGTGGCAACAATGTAAGGCTGGGTGGTACAATGATTATAAACAGTATTTTTACCATTTCCAGGGGCTTAGGGTGGGTGTCAGGTTGAAATTTACTGGGTGGAAGGCCTTCAAATAGGCGTTAGGGTGGGTGGCCCCTCTCTTCACCCAGCATAATTTCATCCCTGCTTGTCCTCTGAATGGGAAGAGGAAGTGCTCGTCTCCTCTGAAGGGGGAGGATGCTCGGTTTTTGTAATGAGGAATTTCAGAGGACCACATCTTATGTAATGCAGTGTACTTCCCAGGCCCTTCAGGAATCATGGTACCATGTTTAAGACTTTCACCATGATTCTTGACACTTGGTGGTGATGCTTGAAACATCTTCTTCCATGATGACTGGGACTGTCACCATGATGCCTAAAAGTTGGTCGTAATGGTTGGAACATCTTCCATGTTGCTTAAAAGTTGGTCATAATGGTTGGAACATCTTTCATGTTGCTTAAAAGCTTACTTTATAGTCTTTAATGCTATTTAGTGCATTTAAATGCCTAATAATTATTGAAAATACACTGCATCAGCCCGAACTATAACTGACTTAGATTTTTTTCTATGATAATTACCTATGACACTGGGGAGAACATTGGTAATGTTATTTTCTACCGCTGAAGGTTATGCCTGAGCACTCTAAACATCTCCTGGATACATTGAATCTTAAATCATGTATTTCATCTAAAAAGTAGAGTTTGTGGGGATTAGTGGTGGTAGAAGAATAATAAGTTATTATCATCCTTGCCATTGCCACTACCACATAGATTTATTATTACGGCTAGATTGTGAACTTTCACAGAATATATAGCCCAAAGTTCAATTCCATGTAAGTGCCTGCTATTCTGGAATCCAGCCAGTCAAATTGTGTTACGTTCTAAGCTGTTGCTACGTCGAAATTGCACACGCGCAATCTTTTATAGAAGTTCCAAATTTATCAATAAATGTAAGTAAATTCAATCCAAATCTATAGACATTAACAACCTAAAATATGTGTGACAGATGTAAATAATTTTTATAACAAAATAATGTTAAAAATACAATAATTATAAAACAGTTATGATTATTTAACTTACAAGTTTGTGACGGAGGATGAGAAATCAAAATAGTAGGCGCCTACATGGACTGCCATTTTGACAGTGTTAAGATCACCATCTAGCCATAATAATAAATCTATGCACTACCATCATCATAATCTGTCATCATTTTCTTCTTTTTTTCTATTTCTGTATTCATTTTTATCATTGTCATCTTCTGCACAATCATACATATTCCTAAAAAACAGTATGATCACTTACTTCTTCATTTAAATTTATTAATTTAATTAATTTTTTTCTTATCATGAAATTCAATAATCTTTGTAACTTCATTCTAAGATGTTTTTGAATTTCTTTTTTCATTCAATCTGTTTTTGAATTGTATGTTATATATTACATGGATGAAAATCTGAAATAAAGTTTAAATGAAATGAAATGAATTAATAATGGTTTAGGGTCATGTAAAACTTAGTATGGTGGGGATTTAACACTTAATTCCTTTACATTGAGTGATGCAAAAAGTTGGGTGGGTTACTATTTCCAAGTAACTTGTAGATTATGCTTAGTAATAGTAATCCCTACAGTAACACACCCTAAATGCAGAGGATAATAACCCAGAGTTACTATTAGAAACTTTATGGTATTTGAAGAGCTGCTCATCTAAGTTAAAAAATGTTTATCTCATGTCACATCCAACAGAAGTTTTCTCACGACTTACAGGATAAGAACTATGGCATACTTCCTAAACCAAGTCTATGATGCTTAGGGGCGACACTGTTCTCTTTGAAAAAAAGTAATTCTGTTAGCATGGTTGGTAATGGTAGTGACAAGGTAGATAAAGGTAGTTAACAGGGTTAATCCTATAAAAACTACCATATCAAGGGATACTACCATGGATATGGTTAGAAATGCTCTACAAGTATACTAGAAAATACAGCCATTATTTAGAAGAAACCTCAAGGTATTAACATTAACAGACAGGGTAATTATATACTACCTTACCAGGTAGTTCTCTGTGTTGCTATCTCCCTAGTAATTTAACATGGTAGACCTACCAAGTCAGAGGGTGTTATTTTTTTCAAAGGGTTAGGTTGTTGGAATTAACCTAGTGTATGTAGCTAGGTTCGAACCCTGGACCTCGGGATTAGAATGTTAACCACCAACCTATGGTACTTCTACATTTTATCATTAATAGCCATCTTTGTCAATATTTTTGTTCCCAGGGTGAATCTTACCATGATGAATAACATAACTGAAACCAGTAATGTTTTAGTTTCTATTATTCCATTATGAATTAATATGATCATAGAAACTACAGCATGAACTTGGGACCTGTGTATTAACATTAGTTGAGGATGAGAGAAAGATAAACTACAACAAGCCAGTTATGACATCCTAAGTTACAAATATTCTTTTTGATACAATAGTTTAGTAAATTACAATAATCAATTTGTCAGTAAGATGTTGTTGAATCCAGTAGTTAGTCAAGAAAATTCTTTACAATAACAGTTAAAATCATCAAAAAAGTAAAACATGTCCATCTAAAACCTTAAAGTTGTATTGCAATAAACCATACTAGGGTCCTAGCTAAACCATCACGCAGTGTGGCAGTGGTGACCCAAGATTTTTGTTATTTTTTTGTCTGTCTGGAAAGGGCAAACAAACAAATTTTTTTGACCTTAACTTAATCATCATCGTCTTCATTGTCATTATCACTTCCATAATCACCTTTGCAATTTCCATTATCATCATCATGTTAATCATCATCGTCATCATTATATTTTGAATTGAGGCAAACATCCTCCATTATAAACCTTCTGATTAGATGTTATCACATGTCATCATGTGATCTAGGGTGCATAACCCTCACAAGTTAACCGTCAACTTAGCCCTTCCTAATTTATTTAAGATCCATTGAAAAACTGTAATTTAAATTGACAAATGCATTTATCCTTGATATTTACATCAACCTAAACAATTATTGGATTAAACAGGTATGTTTTTTAAGCCAGTTATGAAATTATTAAGTTACGAAGGGGAACAGTTTAATAATATTAATAATACTGACTATTTATTCACAGATGCTCATTTCAGGCTTTTGTGCAAATGGTGGTCTTCTAAAGGGCCTTGGCTTTAAACTACAAAACAAAATTTGTTGTGCATCAACATTTAAATCAAGTACATTAGTAAAATTGAGTTATGTAGGTTAGGGCAACATATTTCAAAATTTAAATTAAACTAAATTAGATTACTTTATATCTAATTACAGTACAATAATTTCAGAAGGTTCTATAACATACTAGTCAGACATGATGCAAATGTTTGTTCAAGTCCTTTAAATCTTTTACTAAATTAAAACTAGATACTTGTTGCTATTATTAAAATTTTCAAACTGATAACACTAAAAGTTCACTTTTTGTCTTAAAAAATTATTAGAATTTGAGTGTGCATCCATTTCAGAGATTATTTTGTAGATTTTCTTTTTCACTTCCCCATTTTTATAACAAATATTCAAAAGTTACCATTACTAATTTTATATATACATATACGTCATATATACTTTGTTCTGTTAGTGATTTAGTATTTGAATTGAATTGAACAATAGTTTTCTTAATTTCTTACCAACAGCCAGTTTTATTTAAACAACATGAAAGTTGAATCCCCCTCTTTTGCATCATATATATTGTCATTTGCTTATTTTTGGCATGGTAGTATTTCTTTCATTTCGTTTACTTTGATTTAATTAAGATTACAATTTTGTTGTGCCCAGCCAATTTATTGAAAGGCATTCAGATATTACAGATTAAAATAATGAAAAGCAAGGAAAATCAGAAAATAAACTCACTCTCATGTCTTATAGCGAAAAGATTTTGTAAAAAGTGGCCTGTAAATAGAATCCATCATGCCATATTTAAGCCTTATACTTGTAGACAACTGCCCGTGGTTAAAAACTAACGACTAACATTACATGAATCCATAGGTTCATTATTGAACCTTTCAGGCATAATATAAAAAATGTAGGGTTCAGAAAATATCCGATCTCTTTGTGGCATTGTCTCTCAGTGTACTGCCAAATCCTCTTCCTGAAGAGTTGTAGTTGTCACTGCTGCCTTCGCTTCCATCATCATCACTATCATCATCTCTACCATCATCTTCTAATCATCATCATTATCATCATCTTCATCATCATCAATATCATTATCATCATCATCATCATCATTATCATCATCATTATCATCATCACTATCATTATCATCATCACTATCATATCATCTCTACCATCATCTTCTAATCATCATCATCACTATCATTATCATCATCATTATCACCATCATCATCATCATCATCATTGTTGATAGTTAATAAAAAGATTAATGCTGCCCTCTATATAGTTATACGCATGCGCTTATAGAAGCCATGTTGTTAC
>JAOTQE010075618.1:0-16337 GCA_025631205.1 Nesometra sesokonis
GAACTTTTTCTAAACGATTATGATCTTTCTGATACAGCGGAATCCAAGAACTACCACCATATTCCAATATAGGCCTATACTGTACCATGTATTAACCGCATTATATCATGTCTTAACCGAACAAGCCACTTATGCCCCTGATGAAATTAGCCATATTGTACACTACTTGATGAAACATGTTTTTTGTTTTGTGGGTCTAGGGGACACCTTTGGGCATAACTTTAAAAAAGGGCGATTATTATTGGTTGGAAATGGGGCCTAATTCATGGGTACAAAATTTCATGTATCCACGTCCGTTTAAAACTGGCAATGTTGGATAATTTTAAATTTGTGGTCACAACAACAACAATTTGTTAACAAATGTTAATTTGTGTCAGTGACAGGGTCATGACTGAACAGTATTGCATTGCATCTGAACAGTCTGATCCTGGCAACCAATTTCACCATTTTTCTTTCTCTGACCTTGTTAGTGTGTAATACTATATTGATATTTTGGATTTGTAATTGTTTATGATTGTATTTCGATATTCAAAATTGTCATGAATCCCTAAATTTACCAAAATGGTTATAATTACACTGAATCTATGCTACACACTATTGCAATACAGTGTTGATGATCCATGTTAAAATGATAGTATAAAATTCTCCGTAGTCTACTATAAAAGTAAAAGGTTCCTTTCACAGAAATTGCTGTCAGTGCTGTGTAAAATTTGAACCCTGAAATTTTACAAAATTTAAACTCAACAAAACAAAGGATTTTCATACCAATTAACAGCAGATTAGTAGAGCACACCTCAAAAGGGACAAGGTCATTTTCTGGCTTGGTGTGATATTGAAGGACACAACTAGCATAAACAGCTAGCACCAGAGGCCATTTTGTAAACATTTTATCTTATTACTGAGAGTAAGGACCTGTTTCTAATTTGAGAGGCCAATTGGGTTGAGAGTGCCATGAAATGTCGGACATAGTACATATGTGATTTTACAAAATTTAGCCCTTTATCGGCCAAAATTCTTGTAAATGGATACCTCTCGTAGCAGACACTTTTTCCGGGCCCACGGGTGTCCTCTTATGAGAGGTTCAACTGTATAAGGATTTCAAACCAGACATCTCCCTCCATCGTACCAAACATACAAAAAATCGTTTACAGTTTCATTCTTATATTTCACTTTATTATAAACAAAACTTTAAATGCCGTGCCAACAGTGCACAAGCTAAATAACCCATTCAACTCACATTGTATTCCCTTTTTTTGTGGAAATTATCCAGTAAAAATCCAGAATTTTTATAAGGAAATGTCAATTTGAAAAGAGAACTGACGAATCCTACAATCAGGATTACCTAAATAACAATTGCCACTCACGTTTTAAGCAGTGAACTTAATTTCAGTCTAAGAACAACAATACAGGAAGTGTACATCAATCAACAGCCAATCATTTTTTACAATACTAGTGTATAGGTAAAAACCTACCAAACCAAATTAGGCAATGTTGGTGCTGTAGGTCATAATTTTTGTGGTAGATTCATTTTTTCAAATTCAAAAAATGTTGCTACGAAATAAAAACATTGTAAAAATTTATTAAAATTTATCATGAAATTTGGGTACGAAATTGCTGCATACAGTATGCTAAAAAAATCGATCAGATACAAGCTACTTGGGTTAAGTCTAAAGCCGTAATCGCACTGGAAAAAGGATATTTTACCAAGACAATTGGTAACATTTAAAATGGTTAAATTTTACCAATGTTGCACTTGGATTAGTTGGCATGGCTAGTTTTACCACTAGCTATGGTAAAATTTGTAAAATAAACCATGTTACTCAAGGTCACAACCCACTGGAGTACCCAATTGACCAATGAAGGCCATTCTATAGTATGATTTGGGAAGATTACCCATGTCGCGCTATTCGTATTGGACTTTCCTGCTTGATAAAACTAACCTGGTCAGTTTTCTTGGGCAGGCGGGACTCGGTTAAATTAACCATGTGGCATGGGTTCCTTTTCTCCATGGTTAGGTAAACTAGCCAGCGTGTTGGTTGGTTTTACCAAAAAAAGGCCAGTGCAATTGTGGCTTAAGTTAATTTTCCATACTTTATTAGGCTAACCAAACAATTACTGAAACCATTTTAACACAAAGGTAATACAAAATTTAATTTAAAATCCTGTTTTCCAAGATATATATGTATTATTAACAGTTTTCTAGCGTTCTCAGGTAAGGACTACAAACCATAGGCCCAGTGTATACAACGGTTCGTGTACACTTAAAAGAACCCAGTGCATCTTTTCGAGATGAGTAGGGCAGTGAGTTGATAAACCTTTTGAAAACAGTATGTGATGAGCTTGATACAGTATGCTGGTTTTTTTTTTTTTTTAATTACCACACCATTGTAGTGCTAGAGAAATGTTTGTTAGCAACATACTTCCATCATTCCAAGAACTTCTTCGCGCTTCGGTTTTTAGTTTTCGCAAACATGTTCTTGAGAACGAGAATTTGTTAATTAAAACTTTCTATATTTATGTTTTAAAAGAATAAAAAATAAAGGTGGAATGAACTACTATACTCACATTAGGTCATTCCAAATTGTTGATTTAAAAGAATATCAATTTTTTTATACTTACATAACAGTATTAATGTACAGTATTTTCCCCCTTTTATTATCTAGTTATATTTTGGGACTTTTTCTGTACTGTCTATTAATTATATTTATTCTGATATGGAGTTTGAAATAAAAGTTGAATTGAAATTTATTGAAAATTTGAATTAAGTTCCCTTTAATAAAGCCTCAGCCTAATTTGTTCTTATTTTGCCAATTAATTTTTGAGCAATTCAGCCTCATTGTTCTTATAAAGTGTGTTGTTATAAAAAAGAAAACTTTCTCATTTACCAGAAGAATACAGAAGAAGCAACCACTGCTGCTGAGAAACAATAGTCTCCCCTGAGTTTTGCTGTACTCTCAAGAGGCTAATTAAAATATCTAACATTAATCATTTATATGACTGCTATAAATATTCTATCAGCCATAGGGTATGTTTCTAGTGAGAAAAAAAAACATTGTTTAAACATTTATTGAAAACCACATGGTTTTTTATATCTCGGCATCTTTATTAAACAACTTCCAAATATAAGAATACATAAAAGTATAAAAATGGCAAAGGCTCGATTGTATATGTTGCCATGCAAAATTACAAGTATAGAACAACAATAAACACTACAAAATTACATTAAAAAGAGATAAAAAGAGATCAAAAAGTACTAGAAACCGAGGGGCAGCACACGTTCAAAGGACGGAATAGAAAGAAATGGGCCCAGAAATGGGTTAAAAATTAGTTCAAAATAGCTACAACGCACATTCGTTATAAGGTTGACGTTCAAAAAACACAGGTTTTGCAGTTCACTTTTCAACTGCAACGCAACACCGTTCAGTTATGACCTCTCACTGACATGAATTAGCATTCTGTTAGCAAATTTGTTAGTGATTCGGGCCTGTTAACAATCCTATACCAAATGTAGAACGAAACAGTAGAATTGCTGCTTGGAAATGGGGTCACAATATAGTGGATACTGTTATGATTGTAAAACGAGGCTGATGCTTGAGGACGTGAACCAGCCCTCTGATAGTTTATTGTCTGACATACACTGGCTCCATGTTCAACAAAGAATTAGATATAACTTTTTTTTGTATGTAATAAGTTTCTTCATTCGCAATTTCCTTCTTATTGCCGATTTAATTGATTTAGAAGTTAACAAGCTTCTTGGTGATTAAAGGTCCCGGCTCCGCTCCTGAAATGGCCTAATACACCTTATTAAGCCAGGATAAAATAAACGAGTGGGGGATGATGCCTTTGCAGTCCGTGTATTTATTTTTAATGCAATTTTCTCATTATGAGGACGAATAAAGTTTATGATTATTATGATTATTTGGAACGTGCTTCGTGTTTATTTGAGCGAGGCGGAGTCAGTACCTATTTTCAAACGTCTTTTAAGACTTTTCTGTTCAATGTGTAGATATTTTGTGTGTGTGTATATTATTGTCAGTATTATAAATATTTGATCAATGAAGAATATTATTAAATAATTTTTAGGCGCTGTGTACTCTATAGAGCGCCATATACATACTCTGTAATAATAATAATCACTTAGGCATGTAAAGATTACTGAGCTATTCCTAGATTTTACAAGGAATTAAACCTGTTATAACATTTTTGAACATTCACATGTACCATAAAAATAAAATGTAACAATTTGTGTTCTACTGCGGACACAAAGAATGCATCTTCATAGCCACATACTGTACTGTACAGTACACTTTACAATTTCTCACGACGCACCTCTAGGCTCTATACAGTATTAAAAAGAGGGACCAGCAATAAGAAAAAGTAGGTAGCGAAAGCATACTATGATGGGAAGGAAATTGTTAAAGAAACTACCAAGAAACGTCTGGAAAATCTGATTAAATTGCATAAAAAAACAAATAACTGAACATGCACTAAACAACTTTATGCATACAGTATGTTCAGTCAATTAATGACGTCAAATGATGCCAAATGGAGTCATGGGCATACACTGAGCATGCAACAACTTACAAATTAACCACTCATTGGCTACTCTGCCTTTAAGAATTAGAGACAACTACTAACTGAGAATGACCCATGGCCAAGTGGTCTACTAGCTAATAACCGAGCCACTAATGATAAAGTACCCATCATAAATTCAAGTTCAAGTACTGGATATGATAAAATCATAACACTTTAAATTGTCTAAAAATTCCTTTAGTAAGGATTCCTTTTAAGGCTTAGCTTGCCACAGTATCTGATCTGTTCCTATCAAATTCATGTTAAAAAAATGAAAACAACTAAAATACTGTAGGAACACGCTTGGCTTTTGTGCTTTTTTGTAAAAATCATTCCTTGTTTAATAATAAAAACCATCTAAAAATTTGTACAGCCAGACCAAAACCAGGCGCTTGTCGGTAGGAAGAGATTTGTGTAAAATGCTTCCGAATGTGTAAAAAACATTTATTTTGCCACTTTTTACATTTTCATCTTATCATATAGGGAATTTATCATAGAATTCCAAAATGTATGTAATTCTTTGCAATTTCACATAAAAATTTGTAAAAAAATACAAACAAAAAAAACATGAGGCCTGCATTTTTGTATTTCATTTAGTTCCAAGTGGAAACAAAAATGGTTTATTTAAATGTCATAATTGACCATGTTAGTAAACTCCAATATTAATGATATTTTTGCATTTAATGGAGGACTGTATATTTAGTAAGTGTGCGAAATATCAATGTCATAGATTATCTAGAAGATACTTTATTTAAGCAATAATGTACCCCTATGAACCAGCACATTTTAAACTTCCTTTTTGTTGAACTGTTGTTTATCTTTCTTTGCCAATTACTCTGTAATTAATTGAATTCTACAACCTATATGTTATGTATTTAAATGATCATAACTCTGTAAGTACACAGTCAATTTTAATAATCTATACACCAATATGAAGCTTACTCTTATTTGTACTACAAAAACTCAAAATTGAAAATTTCCGATAAAAGCCTAGTTTTGATCTGGCTGTACACAAAATCAAACCTTACCTTAAATTGAATACTGTGAACAAATTGACCTCCACACATATTCATACGGTAGCCACGTATAATCCTACTGGCAATAAAAACAAAAATAGTTTCAATTATCTAACAATAAAATTCACAATTCATGAATTCATGCTATAAATTTACAAAATTAATATTAATAGTTAAATTTCCATAATATAATGAAATATTCCCAATGCATTCTTACAGAACGTAAGTCTGACCTCAAAACCTCATTTCTTTTCTTGTTGTTGTGAACAGAACCTTTAATTAAGTTGATTAATTATTTATTTTAATTACAGACCTGAGGAAAGATATTCAGTTTAATTTTTACAACTCATCAAAGCAATATTATTTTTTAGCAATAATTGTGTTTTGACAGACAAGCCATACAACTGTCCTTAATAATACTGCATATCAATGGAATAGAAAACTCATACAATAAAATTAACATTTATATTGTTCAAAAATTAATTAAAATCTAAAGATAAATGTAGAAATAGAAATGCTATAGACATGTGAATTAAATGTAAAACACCCTGGACCTTTTTATAGAGAGAATTTCTGGTTCTCTAATACTGTGTGCGTTTGTCAGTTTCAAGAGTTGAAACCTTAGCTGTGCATCCTTCTTCAGGGATGCAGTTAGAAGAATTCAAGGGTGGGCTGGCAACATATGGGTGGGTGGCATGAAAAACAGTATTTTTATTTTTTTCATAGGCTAGAGTGAGTGGAAGGTTGAAATTAGGCTGGTTGGAAGGCCTTAAAATAAGCTTAAGGCTGGATGGAACATGTTTAGGGTGGGCGGCCACGCCCACCTTCAACCTGCATAATTATATCCCTGCTTCTGTTGTACTACCTTGCATGCAGGGGCTGTAATAACTGCTAACGACCATCAATAATTTGATCCCAATGTTCAGGGATTAAAAAAAATGACAGAGGCAGACAATAAACCACAAGCACTTGAAATGCTTCAATATACTGTACAAAGGATTATGAGTTGATACCACTTGATAAATTGATTAGATTACACTCTCAATGGCAACCACAGTTGACTTCTAGTTCAGGGCAGACGTTGTGGTAGTGAGTGTTGAATCACTGAGTCAACAGAACAAAAGCTATGATGAAATATAGTACGTCTGGTGCATTGTCTAAACACTGATCATATTTAGACATCTGGAGACCTAATCCCTTGTGTAGCTTTTTAGCCTACCATTTTCTGAATAACATTTTTATAAGGAGGGGACAGCAGTAATCAATTATATTGGTCATTAATGTTTAAATCTTATTTTGTTTATCATCTAATGGTGTTTCTTTTAATTAAGCAAACAGGGATGTAATTAGGCCAAATAAAAATTACTGTATACTTCTTGTTAATTCATCGTTAGTTAATTTTATTGTTTGGAAATCATAAAAATGGTCAAAATAAAGTTGGCGGTCTGTTGGTTAAAATGAGACAAACCTATGGTGATATCCATAAATATGAGATTAAAAAAAAATAAATAAAAAGTTCTGTACTTCCTCCCCTGAAATATATTCATGGGTTGATGCTTAACAAATACATTGTTTTACTTGGCTTTATACTGGGTGGCAGAGGGAGGTGCTGCCCATTCTAAAAATGTTCCACCTCATCCTAAAGATGTATTTTAAGGCATTCCATTCAAGCTTACTTAGTTAAGTAATTGAATATTTTTTGTGAGAGTCTCAAAATTTGGAAGACACTCTGATTAACTGATGGATCTTTTTTTTGCGATGCTCAGAAAATTTACCAGATGTTTAATTGTTTTAATACAACTTTTTTATAGTTGCGAAGGAATATGAACCTATGAGCAAATCTCATTTTACTCAACAGATACCAAATTGGCCAACTATCATTTGACAACAGAAGTGAGTTTAAAAAAAATAATGGTTGAAAACATATAGAATGTTGTATTGTCCCAAACAGGAATTATACTTATGTTTCAACTTTCAGGTTACAAGTCAATAATATATCCAAAAAATACTTGTCCAGGGAATTGGGCAAGTGGGTTTTGCTTAGCCCATTTCATTATTTAATAACATAAAGCACCTTTCTTCAAACTGTAGAAGGGATGGCATAGAGATCAATCAACCATCATTAGGCCCCATAAAAAAGTCATTAGTTTATCACCCTACCAAAGCATAAAAACCGATGAGGGTGGGATTTTTTTTTTAACCGACCCCCCTATGTTCTAGGGTTCTTACGTTGGGCCAGATCGTCCAACATTATTTTAGACTCATGCAAATACAGTACGATGGCCATTTTTTGTGTACATTGTTGTGAGCTCGAAAATTGGTCATATTAATTTATTCTAAAAAAAATCCAAAGCATTTCAAAAGAGGAACAGAAAAAAAACAATCGTTTTAATTAGTAAGATGAGTAAAAAAAAACAAAAATCGAGATTTCCTAAAAAGTGATGCGTGCGGGCGTGATAAACTAATAAATTTTTTTATGGGGCCTTATTTTAGACCCTCGCAAATACGACGCCCTTATGAACACCCGGCCTACAACAATCGATTGTTGCATTCCTAGTTTTTGTGTACATCGGCATGATCGCATACCTGCCAACCCTACAGATTTTTTGGTAGGGTTGGCAGGTATGAAAACTGTCAAAGACACCAAAAAACAAGAAAATATTCAGTGAATTGAAACTAAAAGTAGGCAATTTCAGCATAAATACCCTTAATTATACGGAGATCGGGTGAAATGACCTTTTTTTTTGCTCATTAAAGCAAAATCCGGTAAAACGAGGGCACTGGTGCACTTGCTTCATGATGACGAGACGGCCTAGACCGCTTTCGAGAGTATATGTTGGCAGGTATGTGATCGTGAAAGAAATCTTTCGAGAATCGTTTATGTTTATTTAAAGAAAATAGAAAAACAATTGAGCAAAAAACAAAAGTAACGTACGCGGGGGTGATAAACAAATGATTTTTTTTATGGGGTACACAAGCCTTGGCCTTTGTTTGACTAGGTACCTGGCTAGCTAGGGGGATGCAAGAGGAGTGTCCATTCTTGGCTAATTTTTATGAGATGTTTATAAAATTTAATATTAAAATAAATGTCTAGCCTAGGCCTAGCCTAAATTTAAGGCTCTGGATATATTTACGTGAAATGTTTCAAATTCCAGCTCACTGATTGGTGGATCTGGCTTGACCCTAACCTTCAAAATACTCTCCCTATACCGTAAGCACTAGAGACTGCCGTAAATTTAACCACTTCGTAAATTTAATAGGTCTAGGCCTAGACCCTACTAGGCCTATTCATAATTAGACCACTCCCTGCGATAGCCTGGCGATGTGGACTGGCACTAGGCCTAGTTCTAGACCTAAACATCTAGGCCTAGGCTAGGAGGGTTAGCGGAGATGGACAGTAACAATGGGAGGTTTCGCATCAACGGCTACAGCTTGGCCACCTCCTGCTGCTTCTTTTTGGTAACCTAACCATGGACCTTGCTAGCTAGCCCACTCACGCCGCGCCTCCCTGATACGACAAATTATCAATTACATTCCGAGTGCATTTTACGACTTGAAAAACAAGTAAACCTCACTAAGTGTTATAGATGATTATTTAAAGTATATCCAAGTATCTTACCGTTTATAAATATTCAACAATGAATAATTTATGGCCGTTTGAATTGCTACGGTCTCAATTATTTCGAAACCACTTTTTGAGTCGTGACCTTTTTCAATGTTGACCAGTATGGAAGGCCGATGAGGAAAAAATCAGTGCCACGTTTGAGACATGATCTCTCACTGATCTCCGTGCGAGTCACGCATGGGGAATTTTGAACGTCTCGTCTCACGACATCGGGTTTTCTCAAGCATGAGAACAATTATCACGCAAAAGTAAGTATCGCTTTGACTTCTCACGCATAAGAAATATAATAATATGGAACTTACGAACCGTTTGTCTAAAAATATAACTACGCGAAGGCAGGCCATCGCAAACTATTTTGTTTTTGTTTGTTTTTGTTTTATTTATTTGTTTCTTTTTTGTTCTTTCTTATTTTGTTTTTTTGTTTGTATTTGCTTGTTAAATCCAAGTTGTGGGTATATGCTGTGGGTGAAATGTATAACACAACGCACGCCTTAAAACTTGTTTATCAGAAAATATTCTCTTGATATCAATTAAGAGAATAGTATATATAAATAGTTGATAAATAAGGGGCCAAAACAGGGTAACAGAACACACACAATGGGAAAATAATGTTTTATTTATTTATTTATTTATTTATTTGCTTGTCAAAATCAAACCAGAACAACGTCAATGGAAATAATGCGCCTCCTCCCTTTTGCGCGGATCCTGGATCCGGCCTTGTAACTTTTTTTAGATGTAGGACACTAGAGTACATGATGAAATTATTTCAATTTTGATAAGTTTTAACTTAAATTAACAGAAATAAATCATGGACATACAACAGAACCTTTTCTAAATATCTATCTGAAAAGTTTTGTGTTGGTCACCGTCCATTTTTATTTTAAACTTTGATATAGACCTACCTATATTTGGTCACGATGATGACATCACATCAATAACATACATGGACATATCATTACCATATGTGGGTGTATAAAAGTTTTTACTCGATTTGTAAGTGATAAAATTGTGAAATCCGAAAGGTCCATTAATCAACTTCAAGTAAGAAAGTATAATGCATACTCCAAACACTACACACCATCGTGACAAGATTCAATCTTGTCACGATGGCGTGTATCTCATGCTTGGAGTATGCATTATACAGTCGACCTTCTCATTTACAAACTTCTCATTTACAAACCTTCTATTTTACAAACACTATTCTGTCAATGACATCATCAAAATAATGACCACTGATGTAATTATCTGATAATTTATCATTGATATTTTTTTGTTTTTCATATACCTAGTTTGTTTAAACAACTTTGTTTAACAACCAAAGAGCCAAAATAAACACAAATAAGTGTTTTTTATTTGGAGGCCTTACTTGACCGGTTTTCATGAACCTTCTCATTTACAAATTTTCTCATTTACAAACACCTTCCAGCCCTAGGAGGAGAAGGTCGACTGTACTTCTTTCTTACATAAAATTGTGAAGGTTTGTAATTATGTTTGCCGCCCTCTACCGTTGTGTCTCTATGACAATTGATCAACTAAGTTTTAATGGAAGTGATAAAATATGTAGAAATAAACAGTTAAATATGTCGAATTCTGGTGAAATAGACGACTACACTGAGCTTGATATTGACCGAATTAGAGCAGAACTTTTACAGGAAAAGCAAATGAAGTAATATTTTAATATAAATTGAAATATTTGATGTAAACACTAGTTTAAGCTAGGGTAGGCCCACACAGTAAATCGTCAATCAATCTTCCGTACCGTGTGGGTGATACTGTGACGAGACCCGTAGCCTAGCTAGCTAGGCCTACCGTGCTGATTCGTGCGGTTGCTAGTCAAACCGGCTGGGCTGTAGGGCCTACGGCAATGTATTCGTGGATCCAGGGCCCGCCTGTAGCTTCATGGCCTCGCACCGAGTTACATTGATGATATTCTTCTCAAACCTCCTCCCGTACTCGTCGTTTAAAAATGAAATGCTCAGAATCGTTTTGATCCTGCTGAAGTGATGATCATATAGCCTAGGCCTATTGTCATCGTACTTTACAGGGGCGGATGCAAACTTTTGGAAAAGGGGGCCGGTAGAGAGTCAATGTTTAGGGGGTTCGGCGGCATGCTCCCCCAGAAAATTTTGGTCTTTAGATGTCCGGAAATGGCCTCAGGGGCGTCTTAAGAGATCAACTCTTGCTGAATATTTTCGTTTTATAGACATTTTTTAATAGGATCTGGATATATTTACGTGAAATGTTGTAAATTCCAGCTCACTGATTGGTGGATCAGGCTTGACCCTAACCTTAAAAATACTCTCCCTATACCTTAAGCACTAGAGACTGCCGTAAATTTAACCACTTCGTTTTTTAAAAGACCTACTTCTAGTTCCGGGACGAATCGACCCAGATTCAAACAACCACGCTTACTTCTTTGGTCATTGGTCGAACGCACCCCCCATTATTCTCAACACCTAGGCCTAGGGCCTCTGTCTAGGATAGATCCACGGCTTATTAGATATATAAATTTAAATAATCTTAACTAAACTCATACAAGCTGAATAATGAAAAGACAAGACATTAAAAACACAAACCACAAAATTAAAATTTCTCAAGTGTTCGTGTTGACGATTTCGAAGTGTAGTGTCGGTTGTATTCGAATACTAAATTTTCGGCAAGAAAAATGTAACGAAAAATGAATTAAAAAAGCTGTTTTAAAATTATTTATTTAGGCTTAAGATGTTAATTTTTAAATCTAAACAAAAATGAAGGGAATCCAAATGAAGTTAAAAGACAATTTGTATGCCTGTTATCTTTTTTTAAAGGAAGATACTAAATTTAAATCGGTATATTTTACAACCAATCGAATACTCATTGACCTTTCACCTTTAATAAACAAAAATGGCTGCACCCATGCTGGAAGTTGTTGTTACGAATAGGGAAAGGGAAACTAAACATTTTACCTCCCAAAATATCGGAAATTTGAAAGAATTGAGTGTTTCTTTAAAGGAAGTTCAAAAGGAAACAAATGCGTATTTAACTGAACTTGTAGAAAAAGAGAAAGGCCTTTCAACGAAACAATCTGCCAACGTCAACAACACAACTGACGAAGGTATAGGCTAGCTAGGCTATTGTAGGCTAGCTAAGGCATAGTAGGTAGTGTACTGCCACTGATCGAGTACCGTGAATATAGTACAACCATCATCCGGCATATATGGGTGGGGGGTGGGATAATATCCTGACATTTCCATGTGTTTGATAGTTTTGAGGTGGCCATTGTAAGAATTTTAAAGGGGCATTCGTTCCAAAATCCACTAAACTTAAATTTCATTCGAAATTTACCCATTTATTATTTTAAAAATAATATATAGGCTTATGTTTAGTTACCTGTTTCCATGCTTAGTTTTATTCTCGAGTAGTAGTTTGATGGTTTTGAGGTGGCCATTGTAAGAATTTTAAAGGGGCATTCGTTCCAAAATCCACTAAACTTAAATTTCATTCGAAATTTACCCGTTTATTATTTTAAAAATAATATATAGGCCTATGTTTAGTTACCTGTTTCCATGTTTAGTTTTATTCTCGAGTAGAAAAAAAAATCTATTTATCAAACTCATTCAGGCTTTCAATTATCTGTTTATGTTTTAAAATTCATTTAATTTTTTGTCGACAACAAAGAATTGTGGGAGTCTCATACCTTGTACTGTAAAAATGTAAATTCCTAAACATTAGGCAAATCTGTAATAGTTTCTGTATAAAATAATGTAATATAATAATAATCACCATCCAGTGTGTTTCATTTTAATATTTATCAATAATTACTCATTATTTTAATTTATAAATGCATTTGTTTTACAGATATGGATGACTTAAATGAAGATGATGGGGATGAAAACGACAAAGAAATTAAAAATTTTGTCGACAACAAAGAATTGTGGGAGTCTCATACCTTGTACTGTAAAAATGTAAATTCCTAAACATTAGGCAAATCTGTAATAGTTTCTGTATAAAATAATGTAATATAATAATAATCACCATCCAGTGTGTTTCATTTTAATATTTATCAATAATTACTCATTATTTTAATTTATAAATGCATTTGTTTTACAGATATGGATGACTTAAATGAAGATGATGGGGATGAAAACGACAAAGAAATTAAAAATTCCAATGAACCCGCTCAGAAAAAACTGAAGACATGAAAGAAGGCTATGAAACTCTAGACACTGTAACAATGGCACAAACCAAAGACAAAAGGAACCACTCCAGCTGTGAAACACCAGCACTGGACATCTGAAGACCAACATTTCCCGGGGAAGCAAAGAGGTACCAAGTTGTAAAAACAGAATTCCTGGAGATTTTCATGTGGTCATCCATACACCATTTGTAATGTGTACACTTCATAAAATGTGTGTAATATATCCTTGTTTAGACACATTGCTTATTAAACAGTATAGTTTCCGATTTTGTCACTGTTAAAGGTATGCCATCTTCATAAAAAACACATGGCTAAACTGTGCATTTCCTTATTATCAGCCAATATTTTGAAAAAATAGGCAAAAAATATGGCCTAATTGTGAATATTTTTGAAAATCTGAAGAATTTCCTGGAGAAAACTAAATTCCTGGAGAAAATTTGATAATTTCCAGGTAATGATCCAAAATTCCTGGAGACTCCAGAGTCTTGTGAACTCCGTGACCATGAAAATCCAGATGTCACAACTGTCTTTGTGACATTAAAATGTGTGTTTTGCTTTCTAATTTCTGATTACTTAATTAGGTGTTTCCACCTTTATGAATGTAATGGAGCAAGTTTTTAAAAGTACACTAAAGAGTCCTATGAATATTCTTTGGCATTGTAATGGTAGAGTAGCAAATTCTTCAACCAGATACAACGCACAAAGCCTAGTAAACTCGGGACCGTCTTTACCAGGAATAAGACCTAGTTAATCATCACCATAATTCGTTCCGGATTTGGTTAGGGGACATGTGGTCTGCCCCACCCCTTCAGCCTTAGAAAATAACTATAAGCATTATAGGTGCACACACGTGAGCATTTAAGAAGAAGAAGCCAAGAGTAAGCTTACTTTGTTTTCAATTTTTTTGATCAAAATACAGGTGAAAAACATCACAATATTGGAAAAACTGGATAGCATTATTGGTAATACAGTAATCATAATTGTATAATTATTTAATATATAATCATGACATTGATTTAGAAGGTATTTTAATATACCTAAATGTTTTTTAAATGTTGTTTATGTCCTTTTGCACAGTAATTCAAATGTTCATAATAAAAGTACTGACCTTAAATAAATTTAAAACGATTACAGTAATAATGACGTGGTTGGATTACGCTGATGATGATAATTATGACGGTGGTGATAATCGTTAAAAATGCCGATTGATGAGGTTGATTAAAGTAAGAATGACGACGACGAATCTTTCGCCTGCTGGGGCGGATCCAGGATTGTGTGAAAGATGGGACGCAATATTTCTGACGGGGTGGGCGTGTTTCCGGTTTCAAATTTGACAAGATAAACAAAAATAACATTTGTCTTCTACATGTTTTTATAACTACTTCTGTTAAACGTGTAAATATTTTCTCTTTCTTAGGGGGTGCACGTATATAAGAGGGGGAGCAGGGGAGGGGCGCCGAATATTCCCCCTCTAAATCTGCCCCTAAGATCTGCTCGTAAGATGGATTGTGAGGTTTTGTAAATTTACGAAAAACGATAACGAACCAAGACGTCACACTTCCATTTTTGAAAGTTGCTAAATGTGTTCAAAAATATGTTCTACCTATGAATTGTTAATGATCGTCATAAAAATACTGACGAATTGACATATATTTATGGTGTTCAAAGTGAAACGTTACAAGAATTTATGACGTAACCGTTTTCGTTATCGTATTTCGTAAAGTTGCGAAACTTCCCTAATAAGGGTATGATTTACAAAAGGAATAATTACGCCATTTCACGGTTTCAACTGCGCATTGCGTTATCAAGATTAAAGTAATAAACGACGCGCAGCTCTTATTGAAAGGAATATAATAGCCGTGCGTCGTTTTATTACTTGACCTTAATCTGCACATGCGCAGTTGAAACCGTGAAATGGCTTATTGTACAATTCTGTAAAGGAAATAATCCACTAATCAAATCGAAGTAGAGTAATATAGTATACGTACCCAAAGGAATGCGTTGGATGATCTCGTGTCAGAATTCAATATTTCGACATTAAGCATTGTCATCATCAGAAACATACTGAATACAAATCGAAACACAACCATTCACTAAACAAAATTCAAGAGTATCGTGTCTTATCACAATCAATTTCTGAGTATGACATACCGAATGCCGAAAGATCATCCTGATATCACATACTCCTAGCGACAGAGTAACTCATTGCTTGGAGAATGTACTGTAACGGAGATGAAAAACGAGCATTACTGCTATATACCAAGGAATTGAATTGCTAAAGCAGCGTCGTTTTTGTTGTCGTTGACCTGAAAAAAATCGCCAAAATTTAAATACGGTAAATAAACCTCGATTTTACTCAAGTTTTTCAACCCTCAATTTTACATACGCCATAAAAATCAGCTAAAATTGTAACATTGACATTCATAGGGCATATTGTAAAATATTAAAAATGTATATACATATACTAAAGTAGGAAATATACGAAAGTAGTAAACAATTAAGGCAATGAAGGAACAAAACGTAAAATAACTCAATTTTACAAACCCTCAGATTTACATACCCTTTCCAGGGACGGATTTAAAGGGGTGTGGGGCAGCGGCCACCCCCTTCGGAAAGTAAAATATATAAATATTATTAACATTGCCTGTAAAACGAAAATATTCATCAAGAATTGATCCCTTAACATGCCCATGTGGCCATTTCCGGACATCTAAAGACCAAAATTTCCCGGGAAGCATGCCCCGGCCCCCTAAATCTTTGACCCTCTACCAGCTCCCTTTCCGGCCCCCTTTTCCAAAAGTCTACATCCGCCCCTGCTTTCACAGGTCCTTTACAGTACACCGTAAAAAAAATGCACGGAAAAAGTCCTGGCAGCCAGGATGCCAAGGAAATCCCGTAAATTTTACGGGCATTTACCCATAAAATTTACGGGATTTTCTTGGCATCC
>JAOTQE010075629.1:0-16337 GCA_025631205.1 Nesometra sesokonis
TTACATCAGTGGCCATTATTTTACTGACGTCATTGACAGAATAGTGTTTGTAAAATAGAAGGTTTGTAAATGAGAAATTCGTAAATGAGAACGTTGACTCTATTTGTATCTTATCATGATATTGTATTATTCAGTAAAGTCAATACATGAATGAATATGTTCTCGTGCTTAAAATTTTCAATTTCAATTTTCAATTTTATTAGCTATAGCTGCCATCGAAGGCACTTATCCACATTAAAAATATAACAATACATACATATACAGTCGAACTCTCTCAATACCGAACACCCATTGGACGGCAATTATTTTCCGGTTTTGTGGAAAGTCCGATGTTCTAAATTTAGAATTAAGATAAAAGAATAGGAATAGGAAAATTTGAGACTTTTAAAAAAGTCTGGTTTTTCGTGAATTCCGGTTTGCGGAAAGTCCAGTATTGGGAGAGTTGACTGTACAACAATATTATACAAAATGGAATTAACATACAGTTTTGAACCTGCCGTAAGCGGAAACCCGCGGGTCCGGGAAAAGTGTCTGCTTACGAGAGGTGTCCGCTTACAAAAATTTCCGCCGATAGAAGGCCAAAGTTGTACAATTATGTATACATCTTTAGGTCTCACATTCCACGACTTTCTAAGCACAAATTGTCTCTCAAATTTTTAGACACCGCGCTCTGTATTTTATTAATTTTTTTTGTGTCATTTTTAAGATTAGTTCAGTAATATGATTCTCAGCCATTACACTATAAAGACTATTTTGTACAGAAATTTGTATTCGTTGTACAGAAAAATCAAGTTTCAAGGATGTCCGCTTATGGAGGGTCAGTTAACATACAAGAAATCCAGATTTTAAGACAAAAAGTGTCCGCGTCCGCTTACGGGAGGTGTCCGCTTAGGAGAGGTACCAAATGCACCGATTAGGTAGGAATAACAAACAGGTCTTTGAATTAGTGTCCGTTATGGGAGGTGTCCGCTTACGAGGTGTCCGCACAGGGAGGTTCAACTGTATTTACATTATACTTATTAGTTTTATATCAGAGGAGAGGGCAGAAAGGGGAATAATATCTAAATTATATGTTGGTAAAAGAGAGTTGAGAATTGGCAAGAATGAAGGAAACGAGAAGTCTTAGCATAGCTTAACTTAAAAATTTAGATGAGATAATTGCCAATCATTGCGAAAGAATATAGGAGGAAGAAAGGAATTTTAATTAAAAGAGGGTGATCATGAGATTAGACAAATTTACAAATAAATTTAACAAGAAATATTGCAAATTGCAAATTTTTTCGCAAATATTATACTAATTATAAAGTACAAGCTTGGCGGTCTAGTAGTACAGATGCCAGACTAGTTACCTGGAGATGTCGAGTTCGAGTCCCACCGGACAACAACTTACAAATTTTTTCACGAGTATTATTACTTACCACAGACGACAGCTAATAGGAATCTGTTATCCACATACAATCTCAAATAAAAAAACTATACGAAAGATGCAGCGTACCACCAGTATCAATGGAAGTGATTGAGGCGCGATGGCAACTTTTTGGACACACCTTACGACAAAACAGGAACACACCTGCGAATCTAGCCATCACACTACACAAAACACAAAAGATATAGAGGAAGACCTAAACACACACTCCAAGTCACACTTGATAATGATCCAAATTAATAGTTAACACCCCTGGCATGAAACTGAAACATTTGAATGATGTGAACAGGCTATTAAATCTGGCCAAATACAAAAGTGGTTGGAGGGATCTGATCGGCGTGTATGTATAATGTAGAACGTAGCGCCTGTATCGGGCAGCAGGACATGACGTGACCCTGAGGGGAGGAGTATGTCATTGAATGCGTGAACATCATGTTCACAGCGCCGGTGTCAAGTTACGTTAGTGACTTTAACAGGTGCGTTATAAATGTTAAAATATTATTATAAAGCAAGGCAGCCCAGGCGGGGAAATCTGACAATTAATTGGCGATGAGGTAACAATGATGATTCTCAATTGTACTGAGCATTCGGTACATTTTCACGTCAGAGTTGGGAAAAACAAATTATATCTAGTATCCCTGACACAAAGATGTATTATTAAACAAGAAATTATCCATCACTTACAAATCTTTTCCGAGGTGCAAGATAAATACTAATGAATGAGCATCAATTTTAACCATCTGTATGTTAATTGCTAAATAATAATCCATATCAATGCCACACAAAAGACGATAAATCACATCAGATGGACCGTGACAATTAGAAGAAAGCAAGCAATTAAATTATAAATTATTTAATTTAATAGGCTCATGGCCATGAATTAAAAGTAGTCAACAATCTGTCTCATCATGATAATCCTTTACAAAACATATGCAGGATGCTTTATTAAAAATAAGCTTTATAAAAATATTTAAGGAGTGGGACTGTTTTAGTGAACAGAAAAAAATTATGGCACGAGAGGAATTAAACCTGGAAACTTAGTTATGAAAGGCGACTTAAGCTTCAGGACCTCTTAATAGGTCCGCACGAAGTGGACCTTAAAGCATCACTCATGTTCTTGATGTTGAGGGTTGTTGTTGTTGTTGTTGTTGCGACCACAACTCTAAAAGGGTCCAACATCGCCAGTTTGAATGGATGTGCATTAAATTTTGTACACATGAATTAGACCCCATTTCCAACAAATGTTCATTGCCCTTTCTTAAAGTTACACCCCAGGGTGTTCCCTAGTCCCGGAAAACCTAAAACATGTTTCACTGGGGAACAGTAAAAAATATCAAGAACTCTAAAATACAATCACACGCTTTCAGTCGGTTAACACATTGTTTAACAAGCTGTTTTAATAAGGTTATGAGTTTGATTGCCATTACGGGCGATTATTAATTAATATCTTTTCAGTTTAAAATTTATTCCTTCTTTACAATTTTAGAAAAAAAAATTTTGTGCCTATGAATGATCATTTTAAATATTTAAAATGGTTTTTAGCTAATTTTCTTTTCCAAACTGCCTTGTCAAAACTACAAAAAATATCTTATACCCTACTCAGACTACCATTGCAAATATTGCATTGTGATTGGTTGTGATGTAATCGGTGGTAATCCAATTCCTGATCACAACCAATCACAAATTTCAAACGCATTCATACACACATTTTACTTTGTAACAGTTCTTCACAGAATGTGTTGTCATAATTCATTCGGCGATAGAGGGTGTCCTGACATCAGCCAGTCGAGCCAATCAGTGCCTGTGGAATTCGTTGCGATCACAACCAGTAACAATTGCGATATCGATTACAATCGATTACTATTGGTGAGCATTCAGACACCATTTTACTTTGCGATTGGGTGCGATTGGTTGTCGCGATTGCTACAATGGATCACAATGCGATGCTAATCTGAATGGGATATTAGAATTTTAATGCGACATATAAAGAAAGTAATGGATGCCACATTTATACCCCAAAATCAAAGTGAAAGTGTGCTGCATAAAGCGGGTTCATACACTTTAAAACAAGTAAAATTCAAGGACATTCCTGGTCATATTTTCTAAATTTGTAGGACGCAATCTATGGTTTTGCTGTATGTTTTTCATAAAAATGAAAAATGAACCTGTGGAATTCAATGAAAATATCTGTTTTACCTCAACTAAATTTCAATATCATAAAATTTCTAGGACAATCAAGGACACTTAGCATATTTCAGGAGTCTCCAGTGCTGGAAAATGTATGTTTGTTTTTCCAGGACTTTCAAGGAATTCAAGGACGTGTATGAGCCCTGATAAAGTTGCAGCATCCAGCCTTACCATTTACCTTCTGCAGCCTATTGTTCTTATGACAATATCCAGGTCCGTAACCAGAGCCCTGGTGGGGTCAAGGGGAAACGCCCCTGTGGGGGCTGGGAGACAGAGTCTATCTACACTGTAATAGTGTGTATTTGGCATATTAGTTATAATATAACTGATATGGATGATGATTTTAGGATAGTTGAGTGCAGTAATACAGACTACAGATGCGGAAATAGGACAAAGACTAATACCCCTTTTACACTGCCAACACAATTGCAGAATCGTCATGCAATTGTGCGTCCTGGGACGAATAATTGCGGAATCGATTTGCAGTGTAAACAGCGTAATAAGTTAATTACGGGGTGAAGCGTCCCGGGACTGTCCGCAACATCGAAGCGGAATGCATTCAGCTTCGATCAATTCAGGAATGCATGGTTTAACATCCTTTTCACTAGGCAATAAATTTTACTCAACATTATGTTTAATATAAAAATAATTTATTTTGTATGTTAGTTTTATAATATATATGATTGTAGTATACTATTTCATTGAAAAACATGTAATTTTACCTGTAATCTGTTAAGTTTGAAGTACCATTAATAACAACTTGATAAACAGCAGATCCCTTAACTACGTGTTTGGGGGCGCTATTATGTAAACACATAGCTGAACAATCGCGACTCAGCGGTTAGAGCATTGTAAACGGATTCGCAGTGGTTCAACGGGATTCATTCCGCAATAACTGATCCAGTGTAAACGGAAACTCGTTCCGCAATCGTCCCTGAATTGTTTTTCGTTTTGCAGTGTAAAAGGGATATTTGATATATGGCAGGGTGGGGGTTCGTTTTTCAAAGGGGGGTTAGCTGAAAAAGGGGGTTTGTACAAATCCCCAGGAACCTCCCTGGCTATGGGCCTGATATCTTCAATTGTCTGTTGTTAACACTTCAATTGAAAGAATAAGTTTTCCCAAAGCAAACCCCCATCAACATTATGGCTAGGTTTCAGAATCAAGTTTTAAAAACTTTCAAGGGTTGATCTTCCTCAAAATAACTTATTGTTTTTTTTTATAATACTGCAATTGTTTTAATCACTGCAAATAAAAGAATACGTTTCCCGACAGCAAGGAGTCACTTGAATCAGCACCAAAATGATCTCTTGCCTTAAGACTTACCTTCCGCAGTGGTTGATCTTGTTCTAAACCACTTATTGTTCTTGTAATAATGCCTTCAATTGTTGTTAACACTGCAAATACAAAAAATAAGTTATTGTTAACTTCATAGGTCCAATTATTAGCACCACATTCTTAGAGTTTGTTTTCCTGTCGATCGTTAATCCCAAAAACAGAGATTTGAAAAAAAACCAAAAATGTTGCTTTAATTAACAATAATAACCAATGGCATTGGATATTTTTAAAATGCTGAGATGTCAAATTATTCATTGTCAAATCAAATCAAATCATCTTTACTGCAACCACATTGTCTGTCGATTGGATGTTACATATGTGACAGATTATACATTTATTTAAACATCATATTCAATAACAGAAAGTAGAGTGACCAGCGATGAACAAACTACCAATAGTTATATGCCCCATAATCAAGTATGAATTTTTTGGATTTCTCTGTTTTAATTCTAAGTAATGAATAAGATAATTGACACTGGTGAGTTGGAGCAGGCGTAAGTAGATTGTTCAATCGGTGATCATCATCTTGATTTTCAGATAATATTGCTTACAATAATCAAAAAAGCGATCTGATAGGCGAGGTAGATTTAACGTATTTAAAGCTTGGTCATAAGATATCCCAGGAATGATTGTTCCTACTGCTCTGTGTTGGATTCTTTCAATAATATTCTGTTGTTCCTGGGTCAGACCCAAGTACCATAGGGGACAAAAATATTCTACTACCAAGCGAAAATCACACTACAGTAAAAATTTTGTAATGCATTTATGTCAAGACCACTTCTGCGCAGCTGTTTCAATAAAGAAATCCTGGTGTTACATTTTGAGACAATGGAGTTTACTTAACCATCCCATTTTAAGATGTATTGTCACTTGAAAATGACCAAAAAATCAGCGACATTAATTTTTAAACTAACTTGCTCATAATATAGTAGCATCAAATTTATGAACTTGAGAATAGATATAATTAGTGTATTTAAAAATTGTTTAATAACATTTTTTACCCTGAAAAAGAATAAAAATGTATGAGACTTCCAGCCTTTTTGTGGATTTTGGCCGATTTTTAGCATATAATATTGCAATATTGGGGGTAAATAATTTTAAAATACCCTAATTTCTAGTTCCATTGGTCATAACTTATATATTTCTTCGAAACTAGCAAGTTATTTCCAAAATCTATTTTTTGTCATTTTTCAAGTGACAATACATCTTTCAGATTATTCTGAACTATAATTCCTAATAATTTGGCGGAAGAAACAACAGTTATCATGTGCAATGTTCGCACATGATACATAAGTGTAGGTTTAATAATAATATGCTTTTTCCGTTATAAGGTTTCCATGTGTGCATGGTAGTGGTGTTGTATGACGTTATAAGATATCAACCGCTTGAACTTTTGCATTTCTAAATTTTCGTCCAGTATTAGCTCCGGCTCTGTGCCATCCTTCTGAAAATTGTTTTAATTTTTTATTTTCTAAAACTCAGCTTGTCGTCGACCTGTCTTTCTTAGTGCATAGAAGCTTTGACAATATAACCTGCATTTACATTCTGCAAAGAAGTTTTTTCGTTATTCCATTTTAAACGTCAGTTTTATAGTCCAGCGATAGTGAGAAACCATAGACTTTTAACCTACAATTGTTGATGTACAGGTTTGAATCCCATGGATGGGGTACTGTACTTTCTTTTACAATTTCAAATTGTTATTTAAATCTAAAATTCAATGTACTGTTGAGTGCTACCAAACAAGTAAAACATTTGTAACAAAGATCTCTCAATGTAAAGAAAGTGCGCTGGCCTATTCCTGTGCGCAACGCCATGGAATTGCGCCTGCTACAAAATAAGGAGTAACGAACCCGCAGATAGAAAATATTTCTATTGATGGTGATTGCATTAAATGCAATTGAAAATTAAAATAAATTTATATTCTACATCAAATTCAGTATCACCCCTTTGGAAAATAAATCCAAATAATTATTATTTTAAATAAATAACTATTATAAAAACGAGAATAAAACAATACATTTTATAGAGCCCGCTGAAAAATAAGGAGTAGATTTCAGCATTAGATGGCGTTCTACACATATTACAGAAATTCCATGCAACAATCGGTCAGCGCACTATCTTTACATTGTAAGATCTTTGGTTTGTAACATGAAATAAATTTCACATCCAGGTTAAAGTCCACTTTGGAGATGTATCAAAATTTCTTTTAAAATAACAAGCATCTTCTAAACTTTCCAACCATAACCAAAAATGATCCATTACTTAATTAATTAGACGGTTATTTCTAGAGTTCCATCTAGAAGTATCAAAAAAATGAGGCCATTCTATAATTGATTAATCAGACAAATGCATAGAGAATATTTATATAACATGGAATGTCTTTGAGGGAATACCGAAAAATATTGTTTGAGCTGTGGCAAAATATTGAACGAGTCGAAAACGAGTTCAATTTTTTTTTTACAGCAAAAACAATTCTCTCGCTTGACCGAATGACGTTATTGGCTAATTTCCCACAAAATGGCAGAATTGAATAATAACTGGATATAGCTAAGGCACAATTTGTGTAAGAACGTATAACACATTCAAGTTTTGAAATACAGTAGGGAATGCCACTGGGCTGGACAGTGGTGGATGAGGTCATCCACTTTCAGATTCTTCCACCCACCATAAAGGTTAAAAAAGGCCTTCACCCAGCACGCAACGTGCCTCTGAAAAATGTTGAAATCTGTTTTGTTGTTGTATCGTCCAGGTAAACTGTCTTGTCTTTTCCATACTTTTTTGTCTCTGGCTGGCCCAACACAAGATAACCATCTTCCTGGGCATCTGCCATCTTCCTTTTTTTTACCTTTATAGTATCTCAATCAATTGTATGAAAAAAATATTAAAGGCCTTAATATTATTTATATTAACTGATTTTTTGCATAAGGAAGTAAATAAATGTTTCTTTTGAAAGTTAAAACTTGAAAAATATCATTTTCAATTATTTTATCATCAACTTTTATATGTTTACACCCACCCCTAGATTTTTCTAGCTACAAGAGAACATTTTCGCCAGTGTACAGTAGCTTACAAAAACGATAAACAAAAATTAGCATTTGCTACAAAATTTTAGGCATGGATCACATAAAATCACAAACTACATGCAATAGCTTCAATACTTTGAGTATCTGAGAAGAGATTAATCAATAAACCTCTGTTTTCTTTTAAACGTAAAATGTATTTATAAACATATCATATTCATGTGAAGGGGATTGACTCTTCATCTTATAATCACTGCCAGAAGGACCCATTCAAAACACATCTTTAGATTGAATTGATTAATTCTTCTTTTGAATAAAGAAGTATGTCCTAATGTAATGTTTTCATAACCATCCCCTCCAATATCTGAATAAACAATTATTTCTAATATCCCATAGTATACCGTAAGTTTATATAAACATTTCAATGTGTTTATTTCTAGTAACTAAAGAAGTACTGAAAATGGATTACACTGAATTACTGCAATAACTGCAGTAATAGAACTATGGAAATACTAAGACATTTCACTGAGTAAGAAGTAGAGTTATTTTGACATTAAGGTTATTATTATGGACAGTTTTAAAATTTACCCTTTGAAAAAAGTAACTTTGTTAACATGGAAGATATTGGTAGTTGCAAGGTAGATACAGGTAGTTAACAGGGTTAAACCTATAAAAAAGAAAAATACAGCCATTATTTAGAATACACCTTAAGGCATTAATAACATCAACAGACAGGGTAATTATATACTATCCTACTAGCTGTGTTGCTAGGTAGATCTCCCTAGTAATTTAACATGGTAGATCTACCTAGTCAGAGGGTGTTTTTTTTTTTTAAGGGAAGAGAGATCAACATTTGTGAGTTATCACCACAAAATTAGTTGCATTGTAAGTGAGCTCAAATCGAGACATATATTCACTTAAATATTGATTAAAAACCATATAAAATGCCAATTGCACTTCGTGACCATAGGCCAAATTGTGTTTAACTGTTACAGAGAAGCGATAAAAAAAGAAATTAAAATTTAAAAATACAGTGCCATTCAAATATACATACATACATTATATCCATGAAAACAGAATATAAATAAATATAAGTGGAGCAGTAAAACGATTAAAATACTGTAGGGAGCAAACATTACCTCAAATGCAAAGGCGGATAACAGTAATTAGGAATTAAATAGTATAAGTTAATATAATATGCGGGGGCTATTAGAAAAATCTTTTGGATTTACATTTAAGCTGTGTATTACCTCCATTACATAAACTTCTTCCATGAATCTGTTGTCGGGAAGGGGGAAGAAGTTCAGCCGAATGATTTAGTCCCTTAGCAACTTTGATGCAATGGGTAACTCTTCTCTCAGAGAGTGTCTTAAAATAAGATAATCACCAAAAATACAGGTCTGTCTGAAGTCAAATTTTTGAGAAATTTAGTTTTAATCAATGAATACTACGGTATGCATATTTCAATTATACTTTTTATGTCAATTTTCCTGCAGGAACATATCCTTCATTCAGATTTTCTGAGATTTATAGTCTTTCAATTGTTCATTTTTGGATTGCTTTAATATGATTTTCTCAAAACTGTTTCCATACATGAAAACTTCAAATGCTCATACAATTGGACAAGCTTAAAGTATGCTGTATTAAAAGGTACCCTTTGATAAAAATAACACCCTCTGACTAGGTAGGTCTACCATGTTAAATTACTAGGGAGATCAACCTAGAACCACAGAGAACTACCAAGTAAGGTAGAATATAATTATCATCATAATTATATAAAACATCAATTATCAATGCTAAGATATAATGCAACTGTTAAAAAACAAAGTAATAACATTTGAAAAAAACTGATCTCCACTATTAGATAATTTGTAGATATATTAATTATCATTGAATATGTTTATTATACTGTCTTCTGTTTTTGATTTATATATATGTAAATTTTATTTTTGTTAACATGTCTTGTAATTTGTACATTATGTTGCAATTGAAATAAATACTTTCGTCGAGACCAATTGCAAAATATAAAAAAAAAAAAAAATAATAATTATCATGTCTTTTGATGTTATTGATGCCTTAGGCTGGTATTTTCGAAAGTTAGTCCAGGACTAACCCTAGAACAGCACTAGTTGATTCTGGACTGTCCATAAACCTGGTTTCTCGCCAGACAAAATTTAGAATCCTTTCGTTCAGGGTTTATAACTGGACAAACATTAGAAACTTTTGAGAATACCATAGTCAGTTAGTCCTAGATCAATTCTGAATTTATTCCTGGACTAAAGTTAGTCTGCTTTCGAGAATACCAGCCTTAAGGTTTATTTTAAATAATGGCTATGTTTCCTATGTATACTTACTTGGAGAGCATTGCTGACCAAATCCTTGCTAGTAGTATCCCTTGACAAATTTTTTAGAGTTAACCCTATTAACTATCTGTATTGTATCTACCTTGCAACCACCATTATCTACCATGTTAACAGAATTATTTTTTTCAAAGGGTACAAATAACTCAGTTTTAGATTTTCCTACTATGAGAATCATTTTGTGGTGAGACCTCACATTTTGCTATTGGTTTTAATGTCCAATTTAGAGTGAAGTTTCAGTTTTCTGGGTGGTTGGTTTTCTAATGGGGATGTACACCTAATGATATAGAATTCAATTATAGCATCTGTTTCCCTCAAGAATAAAACCAAAATTATGTAATAAATTATAAATGGGAAAATTTTAATGAAACCGTGAATCTGGAGACGCAATAGCCCGTTAAGGGAAGCAATGACGCCCAACAAAGCAAGGAGTCAGACTGTATCACTACGCATGATTGATTTAAATTTATGGTAATTTTTCTTTAATTTCATTCAATTTGTAGATAATGTGGAGACTACATTCAATCAATTATACAACATGATATAAATTTATGGTAATTTTCCTTTAATGTCATTCAAATTGGAGATAATGTTGTGACTACATGAAATCGATTAAATACAAAATACTGTAAATTCATGGTGATTTCCTCTATGATTTGGAGATGTCAAAACACATGAAAAACTAATTTTATAAAATCATATGCAATTTAAAAGACAAAAACTAGTGATAAAACACCAGTTGTGTGGGTAATGATACCTTGATTAAAACTGGGATACGATGCAACACTTTTTAAGCAAAAGCTAAAATACAACCAACTAAGAGAGTGTAATACATACTCCAAGCAATGTGATTGATACATGTCATTGTGATAGGATTCAACATTTCGACATAAATCATGTCATCATCAGGAAGATTCCTAATGTCTCATTGCTTGGAATATGTATTATACTTTCTTACTTGAAGTTAATTAGTGGACCTTTCGAATTTTGGTTTACAACTAAGAAAATTAGCCAGTGATAAATATAGAGCTTGCTGCCTACATTACACCTTCCTCAGGGCATTAATGAATTACAATATAACATTGTGGTAATTTATACAGTAACATCAACTTGAACCCCTTTTACACATAACTGTAACTGGGAATATTGCGGGAATTCACAAATGCCGGCTTTAGTGTGAAAGGGTACTTTCCCTTCAATGTCGTTAGGCCACCTCTGACCCTCGACATATTACTGTTATATTACCATCACTGCTTTAGGCCGGATGTGTATGAAAGGTTCCACAGTGTAATGCCTTGTTATGCAGTAAAGCATAACTAAACAGGTCAAAGTTGGGAACCTGTATTATTAAGACTGTCAATTTTACGCATTTCGCTTGGACCCTTTTACACAGGAAACCATCATATTACCCGAATTTGGCTTTCTGTGTGAAGGGGTTTGGACTGGCAATAATGCCGGCATGGTTATGGTAACATTGCAGTATTTTCTGTGTGAAAGGGGCTTTGGAAACATGTTGAAAGATGTTGAGTCTTCATCCATGACTTAAATGTTACTTTAAAATTTATGATACAATTTATGGCAATTTCCTTTTAATTCCTCGATAGACTTAGAGATGATACTCAAACTACGAAATCAATTTTAGAATTATGATATATATGGTAAGTTCAATTTAAATTTACCATTTGGGACAGTGTTGCTTTTAAAACTCTATGTGTATATTCTCCTATAATTCCACAATGACTTGGAGATGATTCAAACTACATATGAAATCAACTTTTATTTAATTAACATATATAAATTTATGAAAATTCTCCTTTAATTTAACAGATATTTGGATAAGATAGTTTTTTCACAACATTGAGATGACAAACAACATAATTACTTGCAAATTTAAATAAATTATAGAATATTATATGGTAATTTTAAGTTTGCGAGAAGCACGAACCTATAACCTCACAGCTTGTTGTAGTTTAATTTTTATAGCGCCTTATACAAAAAGTCTCAAGGCACTGTCGACCAGATGTTACAAATTCGTATGTCTTTCTATACCCTACGAGTTACATCATGTCCTGCTATAAAAAACACGCACTACATTCTGCCATCTACAGTAGGGGATGTATGGACCAGTACACCGGGGTAACCCCTACTCGTCTCGAAAAAGTACTGGGTTCTTCATAGTACACATGACCCATTGTATACACTGAACTTAGTTTGTGTACTGGGCCAACGGCTCATAGTCCTTCTTAGAAGACTTGATAACCAGAACCAAGGTGTGAGTGAGCCTCGAATGTCTGCTGTTATTTTTGCTAATGGTTCATGGTTCACTTGCCTTAAACGATCGGCCATACAACTCGCATGGTAAACTTGTTGTAATAAGTCTCAGCATTGCCTTGCATAAAAGTTTAGGACATTATGTACATATCATTCTAATTTATGTAAATCTCCTAAACTTACAGAGTTCAGACATTTTGTACATAAATTTTGTAATAATATAGATCCCTTTATTTTCACGGCCCTAAATGTTCACGATTTTACGATTTTTAACATTACGCGACTTTAATTTTCGCTATGAGACATTTTCAAAACACGATGATTTTCGCGATTTTTACCTGTTATTAAATTTGGACATAAATCAGTTGTTTGTTCAGAAACTATTTTTTAGTTGAAGACCATAATGTTAGTTTTAAAACTAGAGTGCTTATCCGTGATAAACAATGTTTAATAGGCCCCCGATTCACCTACCTCCAGGTTACAGTACCTGGCCTAGGCTAGCAGTAGCATCGCAATCGTGAGCCGACTCTGACTTCTAGGGCTCTAGGCTAAGCCGTTGTCACTTGACAATTTCCACGATTTTATTCACCCATTGCAACGTAGAATTACTGCCCTCCATTAGGCTACGATGGTTTATTGACCATTGATGGGAAATACAGTTCGAAAAAAAAAAGGATTTTCGGTGTTATTCTCATCGGTAATTTATCTTGCAAATTATTTTTCAATTTATAAACTGGACATGCGATTACTGTGAGCATTCGACCAGGAATTGTATAGCGCCACCTAGGTTACAATAAAATGGAAGCCTCCAGTAATTTAAAATTTGTGGAAAATGTTTTGAACTTTGCCTTCAAACTACGATTTTTTAACCGATGAATAGGGTGATTTTGAAATGCAAAATATTATGATAGTTAAGTTACATATAAAACATTCTATCTTGGTTGGAAGAGTGTCGAATGCCTATTTTACAAAATAAGCCTATTTTTAGCTGATCTCCTCCATGTTGGGCCATAACCCCAAACTAAGACTGTATCCGCCTACCCCTGCGGCCCCGACCTACACATGGTAAATTCCTATATTTTTCTTTGAAATTTTCGCAGCCTTTAATTTTCGCGATCATCAAGTCATCGCGAAATTCGCAACAATTAAGGGCGCGCGAACATAAAGGGATCTACAGTAAATCAGAGTGATTTCCAACAATAAAACAAAACAAGGGACTGAGCAAGCTTAAAGACTGCCATTACCCAGATATTCCAACCCCCAAAAGTCCAAAACCAGGACATGTTGATTTAAAAAACAATACCTTTGTTCAAAAGTGGGGCACTGTCTCATTGGATGTCGAAACATCATAAGGCTTGTTACTGTACATAGGCAAAATCAATAGACATAACAACTATCACCTCAAGTATCTCCTCAAAGGCATTAAAAATTATATAATTACTATTCAATTCTGTTATTCTTACCAGTTCAAAATATTTAAATAATAGTGAATGCTTTTGAGGGGGATACCGAAAAATATTGTTTGAGCTGTGGCAAAATATTGAACGAGTTGAAGACGAGTTCAATATTTTGCCGCAGCGAGTACATTATTTTTTGGTATCCACAAAAATAGGCATTCAATATTATATATATATTTTGCAATGAAGCTTACTTGTAAACCAATTTGTCAGAGGGTAGCCTAGGCCTGCCACTGGTGACCAAGGCCTATCCCTTTTTTTATTTTAAATTGTGGGGGGGCGGGTAGAGAGTCAAGGTTCTAGGGGGGTCCGGGGACATGCTACCCCTGGAAATTTTGGACTTTAGATGTCCTGAAATGTCCTCAGGGGCGTGTTAAGAGATCAATTCTAACTGAATATTTTGTTTTATAGACAATAGAAATAATATTGATATATTTTACTTTCCAAAATGGAAGGGGGGAGGGCGGCCGCCCCTGAAAGCAGTGTCCAAAATAAATCAGAGGATATTTTCATTCACAGTATAAAGTTATAAGTTAAACAAATCTAAACAACTAATATAGGAACAAGTTTAGTTGTGGTAAAAAACACATTTGGGGCAAGGCATGACAAAACCACCAAGTTGTTGGAAAATTCAATTCAATTCAATTCAATAAAACTTTATTATCCCTCAATGAGGAAACTCATTTGACCATGACAGTAAAACATGAAAACAACAAAGATACAAATATATACAATGCAGAGTCCACCGTTAAAAATTGAGGTTAAAACATAATTACACTAAAACATTATAAAGTCTAATTGCAGAGGGAACAAAATGGAGTTAATACTGAATCTGTATTATACCTGTTGTAAGCTATAAAATGAGGGGTCAATTATCAAAATCAGACAATTATAACCCAAGTTATTGAACAAAATAGTCCACAAATTCCTTTGTATTTTTTTATATTTCCGGTTGTTTATTTGCTTATTCCTCAATAGCTTTCTGTGTGACAACTTCGTTGTTTTGCCTTGCCTCCTTTTTTTGTTAAAAATTAATATATACAATACCTCCTTTTTGAGTATTGGCAGGAATTTCAAATTCTAATGCTGGAATGGAGACTGTTGCTGTATCTGATTTGACTACTTGTCTGTTCATGTCCTGTGAATCAAAGAATACTTATTTTTTTCATTCAATCCGACAGCTTAAATGCCATAAAATATAATAAAGTAAAAGTAAATGTTGTATAAGAAATGGATTAATCTACTTTATGTAGATAAGTATATAGATTTTTTTCATGTACAGTTTATTAGTATTGTTACAAAGTACTCTTAGTACTTTTTTTTCTCACATTTTTTTGTTTTCATGTTGTATGTATTATTGATATGGACCATGAGTCTGAAATAATGTTGAAATGAACAAATTAAATAAATTTATTCTCTGGGTCTGAGTCAGTAGCATGAACTTTAAATTCCACAATATTAAAAGACAATCATTATAAATATAAGATACACATTAAAAACAAAAAAACTATACTTCAAATAAAATGAGGCAAGGCATGGCAAACCCACCAAGTTATCGCACAGGAAGTTATTGAGATAAGAGCAAATAAACAACAGGAAACAAAGAAATATAAGGGAAAATTTTGGGTTTGTTCCATAACTTTGGTTGTAGATGTCTGATTTTGACAAATGACCCCTCATTTTAAAGCTTATAAAAAGCTGAATAGGGTTTTAATATTACCACAATTTTGTTATATTGCGACAACTTGGTGGTTTTGCCATGTCTTGCCTCAAATGACATTAAGCCAAATTATTATACATATCAAAGCAAACAATTATTTTGAAACAAAAATTGCATGAAATATAGGAAATGCTCACAAATTATTTATGGTTATCAATATCTGTTACCCTCACCCATGCTGCATTAAAAGAAATTGTCTATTGCTGCCTTAGCAATGGATATTTCTACAAAAACGTGCTTTTATTTATTCAAATTTAAATAAAATTAACATTACATTCAAGCTATACTTGTGAAATCGGCATACCCCCAATCTACAAACACTCATGTTTGTGTGCATGCATATGTCTGTTAGAGTAGCATGAAACATATACCCCTTTTACACTGCCAACACAATTGCGGAATCGTTCCGCAATTATGCGTCCCGGGACGAATAATTGCAGGATCGATTTGCAGTGTAAACAGCATAAAAAGTCAATCGCGGGATGAAGCGTCCCGGGACTGTCCCGCAACATCGAAGCGGAATGCATTCAGCTTCGATCAATTCCGGAACGAATGGTTTA